>JAHDVE020004049.1:0-38598 GCA_022606495.2 Halesus radiatus
AAAAACCTCATTGTAATATTTAATCATAACCTAACCTAACCTAACATAAATGAAATATGAAACCGGAAAAAAACAACAGGAAATAAAAAAAAATATGGGATTAAAAATGGAGAATGATATCGATGAAGATGACATAAATTTAACTGGTCTCATTAGCTAAGTTGGTAAAGCGGTTGCCACGGAATGGCAGAGATCCTGGGTTCTAGTCCCAGATGCGACAAAAATGTTTTATTTTTATTTTCTGTTGTTTTTTCCGGTTTCATCTTTCATTTAGGTTAGGTTAATATTATTTTCTTCAATGATAAAAACAAGGAATAAAATCATACATTGGTTACGTACCCATCGGTTTGGAAGACCGATTTAGGTACAGTACTTGTTCTTGGGAAATATTAAACTGTTCTTCACTGAACATATCTTTATTTCTTCACTTATTTATTATATTCGATCTTTTCTTGATGGCTCGGGTTGTAAAATTAATAAACAGATACTTTGTTCGTGCATTAAGATTAATAATAATGAATTAGGCACGTAGTGTGACTCTAGCAAAGACGTAGGAAGAAAGAGAAAGGGATTTTGGAAACAAGGTTTATAAAGGAACTTACAAAGAATTCCACCGTTACATTAGGAAAGTTGTCGAACATAGTTAAAAAGGGCTTTGCAGATTTGAGGACAATAGATTAGTTTATTTACAATTTAGGGGATATAGCAATAAACATTGGATTCGGGATAGTTTTTAATAAATTCTGAGATGAGATACTTATTTTAATAGCTACTATTACAGTATTGTCTGATTAGGTTTCAGACAAATAATAGCTAGGAATTCGAGAAGTAGGTAGAATGACGAGGATCAGATGCACATAGACAAAAATGATTGATTCTTGGAAACAGGTAACGTCGACTCAAACAACACACACTTTGATTGTGTGTATTGGTGCATATATATATACATATATACTTCCCACAGTGATGTCCTTGCCAAACGTCACTGAGAAACAGATCTTGAAAAAATAAAAAGCGATTTTTCAATTTGGTAGGCGGGTATGGGTACCGTTCATTGGATAACCAACTCCTCTGCCATAGGTCACCCCGAGTGGTTCGCTATGTTTGGTGACTTAGCAGGGGTGCCCCGGTTCATGGGGTGAGGTTTGTCCAGGTCTCAGCGGCGGATGTGTCTGCCCACTAACTGCGTGGTGGACCGTATTAGAAATACCCTCTACACAGCATTCCCAAAAATAACATATACCATGAGTAAAGTAAAAAAAGTTCTAATCCATTGACGGCCTCCATGGTCGAGTCTCTCGACTACGAATCCGAAGGTCGCGGGTTCTAATCCCGGCGTGCGTAGGTAAATTTTATTTAATTAATTTTCGCTGTTTCACAATTAATTCATTTAAAAATAATATATAGTATATTTGCGCACGTTCCAGAGTGGAAGATACTCTCAGTATCGCCCTGGTGAAAGACCACCAAAGAGAATTGAAACATTTCTTGAAAAGGCTCTTAGCCGTGTTTGGTGACCAGATCTGAGAATTGGGGATGCCATGGTCTCACTGGCTACAAACGGTTGGGAGCAGTTGGGACTCATGTGCGGTATTCACATGAAAATTTAAAAAAAAATCGAAAAAAAAAATCACTGAATCAGTGGACACTATTCTTAAGTACAATAACAAGTTTGAAACCTGCTGTATGTAAGCGATGCATCTGTATGAATACTATGTTCGACTCAGATCTGGTTACGATACATTTTTATGCTTTATTTTGTTCCCATAAAAGAATTAATTATTTTATTTATTCTCTTTTTTTTTCATGTATTTGTAGATACAGGTACATAATTATTTGCAAAGGTTTTTGTGCGTATGTGAAGTTTTCTGGAAATCTGTTTTTACGGAAATCATTTTATATTATTGTTGGATACCAGTTGTTACGGAAATCTAAAGATTTTTCTTCGAAAACAGATCTGATTTTGGTTGCACAAATTCTTTTTTAATACCCGATTTTACAGAATTTTAAAGATTAAAAAAAAATTGAAATTTGATTTTGCGAAATGTTGGAAACCCGTTTTCATAATATTTTCATGATGTTTTTTTAGAAACTCGTAATGAAACATTTTTATGTTACACCTCACAAGAGCGCCGCTGTCTGTTCGGTGTAAAGAGAGGGGAACTATATCAACACCAGGCTGGCAGCTTTGTAAATCGGGTTAGGGTTGTAGAAAGGGATTTATTAATGCGGGTCTTGAAGAGGCCCGGATTGCAAGGAGGAAAAACAGATGCTGGTAGCTCGTTCCACATGCGAGCCGCCTTGCACAAATGAGTCAAAGAATCGACCCGTTCTCATGAACTGGTGCTTCGCTCTTGTCTGCAAAAGATCAATGCAGCTAGTTACTTAGAGCAGGCTCCATTAAAATACCCGTAGAACATGCTAAGCATACCTACATTGCGTCTGTGCGTTAGAGTCGGGTTGTCAATCAGACGGACCGCCCTCCTTTGCACAGAATCATGCAGATTTATATTTGTATTTTGGAGTGCGAGCCCGGAGGTGGCTCCCGATAGGTGGTGGTTACGAAACTAATTGGGACGTATATATGTTTTTGTTGGAAACCCGTCGTTACCGTACCTACCGTAATTTTAATAATGTGTAATTTTGGAATTGGATACTCGTTCTTAAACAAATATTTTCTGCAAGACGTGTACAACCAACTATCAGCCACACTCACTAACCAATAGGATGCATGATCTGGCCAACAAGTTTGGCGGTATTGTTGATATTAGTCTTTGCTGAGTCCATTTATAGAGTAAAGCGTCATCTATACCAGCACTTTGATGAATCCTACAATATGTAGTACTGCAGCTTGGATAATGTAGCTTTAATGATTTGTGTTATAATATTGTTTTATTTTTAAATGCTATATTTTTTATAGTTCATTTTTATATTTTGACCTCCTCCGTGGTTCAGTGGTTAGGATGATAGTCTACGAATCCGGAATAAATTTGATGTCTTTAATTTGTGCTGTATCACAATTTATTAATTTAAAATAATATATATTATATTTGCGGCGCCCTCCAGAGTGGTAGATAATTTCAGTATCGCCCTTGTGAAATACCACCATTCAAATTCAAAACGTTGCTTGAAATGGTTTTAGCCGTGTTTGGTGACCAGATCTGAATAGATCTCCCCACTTTCCTCTTCCTCATCCCCCCCCCGTTCCCCGCAACCTTCAGCTTAAGAAATTACCCTAATTAGGGATTCCATAGTCTCATCGGCTCAAGACAGTTAGGACTCTTGTGCGGTACTAACATAAAAAAATGTATATCCATATTGTTCTAAAAATGGGCGTGTAATCAAATAAATAATTAATAAATTAACAAGTTGGCGACATTTTACTGGAAACCCGTCTTTACCGAAAACGAATGACGTGTTTGTTGGCAACCAGTTGTTACAGAAATCCGAATGTTTTTAGTTAGAAACTCGTTTTCACAAAAATTTCAACGTATTAATGATGGAAACCCGTTTATGCGGAAATCGGATAATGTAAATGGATGAAAATATTCAGAAAGACACCACTGGATATATTCACAGAGCAATAAGGCGGCCTTCGACCTCTAAATATTTGAGTGAACAGTGCAAAATCGATTTAATATTTTACTCCCTCAATTTTCTGTGCACACCACTGAACGGGTAATCCCTAGAGGTGCGATATATACCGATTTGAAAGAAACCTGATAAGACCATTGGACCCTTAGGCCCCAGACAAACTGATGATAATTATTGAAAAAAAAATGGATTTTCAAATTTTTTTGATTAATTTTACATCTAAGGAAAAAATGAGCTTAGTTCGAGCACACTGACACGACTGCATCGCACTTCTATCGGTTTATCTCTTCAGTGGCGCATTGACTAGTTTCCCAACCTTTCTTTCCAATTTAACAGTGGTGGATACTTTCAGCATCGCCCTGATGAAGGACCACCATTCGGGATCGAAACATTGCCTGAAACGGATTTAGCCATCGTGTTTGTTGATTAGATCTGAATAGCCAGGTACTTCCCAACATTCCTCTTTCGCACTGGCTGAGGGCAGTTGGGACTCTTGTGAAATAAATGAACAAAAAAAAACTACAAACAATGAAAACAAAGTATCAAAAATTATGTTAGTACCAAACATTAGTCCTAGCTGCTTTCAATGCAATGATAACTATGTTAGTACCAAACATTAGTCCTAGCTGCTTTCAATGAAATGATAACTATGTCAGTACCGAACATTAGTCCTAGCTGCTTTCAATGAAATGATAACTATGTTAGTACCAAACATCAGTCCTAGCTGCTTTCAATGAAATGATAACTATGTTAGTACCAAACATCAGTCCTAGCTGCTTTCAATGAAATGATAACTATGTTAGTACCAAACATCAGTCCTAGCTGCTTTCAATGAAATGATAACTATGTTAGTACCAAACATTAGTCCTAGCTGCTTTCAATGAAATGATAACTATGTTAGTACCAAACATTAGTCCTAGCTGCTTTCAATGAAATGATAACTATGTTAGTACCAAACATTAGTCCTAGCTGCTTTCAATGAAATGATAACTATGTTAGTACCAAACATTAGACCTAGCTGCTTTCAATGAAATGATAATTATGTCAAAATAAGAGAAAGAAAATGAAAAATATGAAAGTTAATAATAACATAGAATAAATTAAATTAATTTATTTTAATAGTCGTCTTGTGGTAGTCGCATCATCTGCATCCATCGCTCATACAGTGGAGAGCTGAGCCACTCGGATGCAGCCACGACAATGGCGTTGGTTGACTTCTGTGTCGTGCCCCAAAAGCTGGCTAGTCGGTGGCGAAGTAAGGCAAGGAATGAGTGAACCCTCCCTTCAGTGAACATTGTAGAGGCTCTGCAGAACATTGCTTATATGCGTTGTTGTAGCACAATGTGTTGTGTTCTTTGTTATTCCATATCGTTCATGACTTCTGTAAGGATATGTCCCAGGTATTTGACCTGCGAGGCCACAAGCAGTACACGAGTATTTCCCTCTAGCCAGATTGGTGGGATATTTAGTGGCACCTTCTTGTGTTTAAATAAAACGATAACTGATTTTTTGGAGTTGTACAGCAAGTTATGTGAGTTTGCGTACTCCTCGCATATTCGCACAAGTCGTCTCATCGCATTAATCGATGGTGCGAGCAGCACCAGGTCATCTGCGTAGTTGATGTTATTACAGGATAAATTCTTCAATTCCCCGTATTTGTGCGCAATATAACGCACAATTTCACAATATCGACATTCTTCACATTACCCTTTCAAAATATAGAACCGAAGTAATATGTACGACCACAAATTGAAGCAAGAGTATAAAATGTATCGAGAGCATCTCCTGCCTATCTCCTATCTTCCTCTTCCTTCTTATTTTGTTTTTACTAATAAAACATCTGTTCTTAACCACTTGTAGCATAAGAAACTTTGTTGACTTACCTTTTGTTAAATTTCCTTTGTATATAAATCTGTATTAAAAACTGTTTGTTTCTTACAAATAAATAATAACATTTTGTTGTTATCGGATGGCGACCATTATGATTTTCTTGTTTTGGTGGTTTGGGAAATTTCCCTATTTATGGGGGAAAATATATGAGATGGGGGATTTTTTAAAACGTTCTTTTCTTCACAAAGTTTCTCGTACATAAATCTTCTGTTTTCTTATATAGGTGATAATTTTAACTTAATACCGCACAAGCTCATGTTCGAAGCCAGTGGATTATGGCGTTCCCATTGGGGTATGTCGTAAGATAGAAGAAGGTTCGGACAAGAAGGAGGAACGGTAAGTTTGTGACATGCCAGACTATTGATTCTGAATGGTGGTATTTCACCAGGGCGATACTGAAAGTATCTAACACTGTGGAACGCGTTCCAAATATTGTATAACTATATGATAAATGTATCAACATAAAAGCCTTGTAGGCATGAACAAATGAATAAATAAATTACGAAATAACACAAATTAATAAAATAAAATTTACTTGCGCACGCCGGGATTTGAACCCGCGACTTCCGGATTCGTAACCAAGGATCGTAACCATTCAACCACGGAGGCCATCATTTGGCTTCTTCTTCTATTTTTTTGTAGATGAGGAGATATTTCAAAGCGCCACAGCTGTAAATGTTTGAATATAGGAGGTGATAGTAACCTACCTCTTATGAATTGCAAACACCTCTTTTAAATTTCACGATGTCACTACTCTACCAATTTTAGTCAGACACACAAACAAATATTTGCTTTATAGTGAAGTACAGCCCTGCTAGTAATGTAACTAACTAACCATCACGCCATTTTCCGCAGGGGTAGGCAGAGAGTATAGACCGCCATACAACTTTATTTATTATTGTTTTATATCAACTTCACACAGGAGGTCCTTAAGAAAAAAAATTCCCTGTCATCCTCGAGGATGCTGTGTGGAGGGTCTTTGTGATGAGAGGAAGGAGTAGGAGGGAGGAAACACAAAGGCCGGCAAATCGTTCCACATTAGGCTGTTGAATTCAAAAGTCGTAGAAACGACCCGTCCTCATGTGACAAATGTCAACCGTGTGCAAATTTTGGGCGTGCGTTTGCCGAGTTTCCCGACTGTGCACCGGTGATGAAGGGATCAATGACGCTAGTTCCTCAAAGTATCTTCCATTGAAATACCGGTAAAACAAGGACAGCATTCCCACCTGACGCCTGTGCTCTAAAGATTGCAGTCTGTTTGTGGGGAATCTATCAAACGGACTGCCTGTTTCTGCAGAGTCTAGTGTTTTTTCAGGTATTTTGGCGCTCCAGACCAGAGGTCTCTACCAAATTCAACAGTGCAGCGCACTTGCAATTTGTATAGGGTCAGAAGTTGTGTACTATCTGCAGTATCTGCGGGCTCTAATACGCCCAGCTTCTGAGAGGCTATCGTTACTCTGGCTTCGATGGAGCCCCCATACGTGGTTACTTATAAAGTTACACCAAGAATATCAATGGAGAGCTTGTTGGGAAGATTGCTTCTGTTCAAGACTAGATTGTCATTTCGATCCCTTTTGAACGTAATCAGACATGATTGGGTCTTTGAAACATTAAATTCGACGAGGTTATTCTCACCCGAAGAGGAGACCCTCTCGAGGTAACCGTCCATTCTCTGCTTGAAAGCCCTCCGAGCCGTTGGAGTTTGTGTGCCCTTTGGGGGCTTGTCAAACAAAAAGCTATCACGGACTGTCCTGTCATACGCGTAACAATGGATTGGTGCAGTCAAGAGGTCATTGATGTGCAACAAAACAATGTCAGAGACAAAACTGATCCTTGTAAGATGTACAATAAATGTAAAATAAACTATTAATACGTGTAGGAAAGCCATTATTAATTAATTTTAATGAATGAATTTGAATTTTCTTTGTCGATGAATGAAAGAAACAGCGTGACAACTGCTTTGGGGAGGTGGTGGCAATTATGAAGGGAACCGGGAAGGTTCGCCAGTGCCGTTTTAGAGAAGAACCAAGAAGGTTTGTGTAGTAGCATTTAGAAAGGTAACGAGACGAGTAAGGATCTAGTGCCAGGTGGTACCCGAGAGAGAAGCAGTCGTCATTTATTGAAAATTTATTATTTTTTCATTACAACTCCCTACCCGAGGTCCTTGAAGAGTGTTTTCCTGCTTTCATCGGTTCTCGTACCAACATAAATTTAATAATCATCTTCCGGTGACTGTTGCAGCCAACTGAATAAATGCATCTACGAGTTCCTTATTAAATTCAAGGAAGAAATATATTTTGAATAAAAATGTGTGGACTTTTTAAAATTATCTCTAATTTCTTCATATTGTTCATTTTTCTTAGGAGAGGCACGGCTTCTCAGCCTTTATAGACTGCACGTCACTACCGCCAAGACCAATCCGACAAACTGAGTTTTTTCGTTAGCCCGCATGCAGGACTAATCTTAGGATAAATTGTTTTTTCGTTTGCCCGCATGCAGGACTAATCTTAGGATAAACTGTTTTTTCGTTTGCCCGCGTGCAGGACCAATCTTAGGATAAACTGTTTTTTCGTTTGCCTGCGTGCAGGACCAATCTTAGGATAAACTGTTTTTTCGTTTGCCAGCATGCAGGACCAATCTTAGGATAAACTGTTTTGTCGTTTGCCCGCATGCAGGACCAATCTTAGGATAAACTGTTTTTTCGTTTGCCCGCATGCAGGACCAATCTTAGGATAAACTCTCCAACTCCCAGTATTTGTGCGCAATATAACACACAATTCAATATTGACATTCTTCACAATACCCTTTCAAAATATCTGTAAGAAGTAATACGAATGACCACAAATTGATGCACGAGTATAAAATATATCGAGAGCATCTTCCTCTTCTCCTTCCTTCTTGTCTTGTTTTGTTTTTTCTTCTCTTATTAGCTTCATAAATAAAACGCCCGAATTATAACCAATGTTGGCACAAGAAACTTTATTGGCTTACCTTTCCTAACTTTGTATTAAAAACTGTTTGTTTCTTGCAAAAACAAATAAGTAATTGATAAATAATGAAACGTATAATACTATAATTCGTGATTTTCTAATATTTATATATTTATTTCTTTAAGATATAGGGTGTTTTTTTAGAGGTTTGGTTTTTTAAACATCTTTTTAAACACCTGTGAAGTGGCCTCCACGATCGCGTGATATCACACCATTAGATTACTTTCTTTGTGGGTATGTGAAGTCACTAGTCCGTGCTGATAAACCAGAGACGTTGGACCATTTGGAAGTCGACATTCGCCGTGTTATTGCCGATGTACGGCCCCAGTTGCTCGATGAAGTTGCCGAAAGTTGGACTTGACGATTGCGCTTCATTCGAGCTAGCCGTGGCACTCGTATGCCCCCAATCATATTTAAACAATAATGGCATAAAATTATCTATTAAATAAAGTCAAGTGTTTTTTTTTTCATTTTGAATTTGTATACCTCTAAAAAAAACACCCTTTATATACCTTTATCTGATTTCTAAAGGCATGGCTGAAAACCAGCTGCACTTCGGGCTCCGGAATGTATAGCCGAGCAGTGACCTTTTGTAATTTTTGTAATTATTATCATGTCCAGACAATTTTACAATGGTCTCATCACGAGACAAGTTCATGATTCAATTTTATAAGTAACAATGTCCATTGAACTAAACTTGTCAGAGTAAAAAGATTTAATCGGGCAGCTTTGCCTTGTGCGTTTTCTGATGCCGTTTCAAGTGTTGCGATCTGCTCGTCGAATAGCTGCAATCGACACACGAAAACGGTTTCACCGACGAATGTATAGCCGAGTGAGTTTTTCTACCACAAGCGGTCGAAAATGATAATGTACAAAGGTCACATGGGTACGGTTTCTCACCGGAGTGGATGCGTCTATGCTTTTTGAGGTACCCGGCATCGGTAAACGAATTCCCGCAGATATCGCAGCGGTACGGACGTTCGCCGGAGTGTATTCGAAGATGCGTTTTAAGATTACCGGCGAGAGCGAAAGAATGTCCGCACACATCGCAGCGATAAGGCCGTTCGCCCGTGTGCACGCGTCCGTGTCGTCTTAATTCCGCATCCGTTTTAAAATTCTTACCGCACTCGGCGCACGAGTAGCGCCTCTCCTCCGAGTGCTTCCTGAGCGTGTGACACTTCAAGTTGCCGAGCGCCGTGAACTTATCGCCGCAAACGTCGCAAATGTACGGCTTTAAACCGGAATGAACGGTCATGTGTTTTTTTACGTCGCCGTCGCGGCGGAAGGTCTTGCTGCACTCGGAACACGAAAACGGTCTGCTGGTTGAATGGATGACTTCATGACGCTTTAAAAGACACGGTAAACTGAATTCTCTACCGCATTCTTTACATTTTATATCTTTCTTCGATATATCACGATCTTTTTTACATTTAGCTTTTAAAGAAGTAATAAAGTTCCCTTTCGGCTTCATCTTTCGACTTAATTTTTTTGGCGACTTTTTCAACAGTTTGTCTTTGCATTTTAGGATGTGCCGTATCAGCCGACTTGACTTGGTGAAGGTCAAATTACAGAAATCACATCTGATGTCATCATCTAAAACAAAAATAGATGTTTACATTAATAAAAGATATACAGATTGGCCAATGACAATTTTACACACATTATTCATTAAAATATATGGAAAAAAAGAGAGTACATACATATTGTCAGTTTGTAAGAAGAGCGACGTAACTCAAAAAAGTTAGTTTCTCAGGAAATTGATCATTACTCGGGAGGACTACTAAGGATTTGTACCGAATAGTTCAATAAAAAAAAAAAATTCAGTCCTACTACTTCTTGCTCCTACCCTGTATGTGTCCTGTGCGTGCAAAATCATATCATCTCAAGCGAAAACTTTGTAATTTAACGTTTTAATCTGGAGTGACCTGCCAGCTGCAGCTGCGGGGAAGTATGTTTCTACATCTGTTTGTACATAATAAGAAAAACCCTAGCAAGTAGTATTCGTACAGCGCCCTTGAGGTGATTTTTCACAAAAACGGCGCTATACAAGTCATCCAAGTATTATTATTATTATTTTCTTTTGTCTATGTATAAAACTGAATATATGTCTGTCTGTCTGTCTGTACTCGGTTTTGTCGAACTCAACCGGTTTCGCTGAAAGTAGCACAGTTTGTTCTTATTAACACCGGGAAGGTTTAGAAAGTAGTTTGAATGAAATCCAATATGTAAAACTGTTTAAAATTAGTATGAAAAGCATTGAACCCGCCATGTTGTATTGAGGTTAGCCCATAGTTATACCACAAGTACCTACTTAAGAACTTTATTAATTAGACATATTTCGAAAAATTAAATGTTAGGAATGAAATAAAATTTACAAATGAATGTTCCTTTGTTTACATATAGTAATAGTCGTCACAAGGCATTACTTTCGCTATAAAATCAATAATGGCACCCAAACGACAAGCAAGAATTCACAACTTGATAACTTTAGTAAAAAAAAAAATCCCGAGCAAGGCCGGTTACACATTTTAAATAAAAATGAATTTTTATTTAAAACTGAAGTGAATGTAGCTTAGAAATAGAATAATATTTGCATTTGTCACTATTGCAAAAGTGTTAAAAAAAACCTTGTTTTGACTTATGTCGTTGTTCTTGGTAAATATTTTGGATAATTAATACTGAAGAAAAGTCAAAATGTTACAGTATTCTAGTAAAAATGTTTATTAAAACATTGGTCCATAGTGAAAATCAATGTGCATTCTCTTTCTAGGTTCCGTATCAACTACTGATACGTCATTATTCAGATCTGGTCACCAAACCCGGCTAAAAGCCATTTCAAGCAACGTTTCAATTTCTCAATGGTGGTCTTTCACCGGGGTGATACTGAGAGTATCTTTCACTCTGGAATGTGCGCAAATATACTATATATTATTTGAAATTAATTCATTGCGAAAAAACACAGATTCCTTAAATAAAATTTGCTTACCCCTCGACCACGGAGGCCTTGTGCAACAACGGAGGACCTAGCCAGCAGAGGAATTGAATCAACGACACCTGAATGGACGCATTTGTCCACTCATCTACTAACCATTTATGTAAATATCTTATATTTACAACCATATGTATACAATAGCGATTCATAATTTCATTAGTTTGACTCGCCCCCCCCCATATGTCACTCTTCTTGTCAACCGACGATATATCTTTTGAGATGCGTCACTCTTCTTGTAAACCGACGATGTATCTTTTGAGATGCATCACTCTTCTTGTAAACCGACGATGTATCTTTTGAGATGCGTCACTCTTCTTGTAAACCGACGATGTATCTTTTGAGATGCGCCACTCTTCTTGTAAACCGACGATATATCTTTTGAGATGCGTCACTCTCCTTGTAAACCGACAATATATCTTTTGAGATGCGTCACTCTCCTTGTAAACCGACAATATATCTTTTGAGATGCGTCACTCTCCTTGTAAACCGACAATATATCTTTTGAGATGCGTCACTCTCCTTGTAAACCGACAATATATCTTTTGAGATGCGTCACTCTCCTTGTAAACCGACGATATATACAAGTGTTAATCTTACCGTGAACCATTCCGTCAGAATTTTCTTCAGTTTTCAAATTCAAGTCAAAGCTTTCCTTTGGCTTAGTTTTTCCTTTGACATTAGCATCATCGGTTTGTTCAGAAACAGCTTTATTAGATCTTCTGTCTTTGTTTATAACATCTTGGAAGGATATATATTCATGGGAATCACCTTTAGGTGTATAATCCGAGTTGCAATCATCCAACATATCGATGTTTCCCTTTTCCGTACAGAGAATTTCATCCTTAACTTGTTCAGGAACAACTACCATGTCTTCCATTACGTTTTTGGATGGTTTCCCATCGCGAATAAATGAAGTAACTTGAATTTCTTCTTTAGTTCCATCACCGGGTATCTTCAAATCCACGCAAAGAATATTTGAAATTGACGGTTCTCTTTCAGTTTGAAATATTTTCATATCTTTGTGGCTAGAATTGAATCCGATCTGGAAAAATAAAAATAAAACATTATTTATTTATTTTTAACTACGGAAATAACAACAAGCCATTTCTTCGGAAGGGTGGGCAGAGGATGGACCGCTAAACAACTCGGTCTTGGCATACATTCCTCGCTTCATCCACATTCATACATACTCTCTTGTTATTCTGACTCTTGACATGGCCCAACTCGAGTATTTGGTTCACTTGATTGTGCCATGTCTTCCTCGGGCGTTCACGGCTTTTTCTTCCATTCGCATTCGCGTCACATGTTCTCCTTACACTCCTTTCTTCGTTCATTCGCTCTACATGCCCAAACCATCTAAGCGTCCCTTTCGTAATTTTACTCATTATACTTGCCTTACATAGTTTTACACACATACGCCTCGGGGATCTCATTTCTATAGCATTCAGTCTACTTTCATCCTTCCTCTATCAATTCCATGCCTCACTTCCCTACATCAGCACTTCATTGTGGACTGCTAGCCTCATTTCTTTGGACAATTTTTTGCTAGCGCTAATCGTGCTTAGTCCTCCAATAATGGAGTTTCCTGCATTCACCCTTCTTTCGATATCCCTTTCAGTCTTTCCATCTCTCGTAACATACTCCCCAAATACACAAACTCATCGACCTGCTCCAAGTATTCATCATTCACGACTATATTGCACACTGATTTCGTACTCCTCTTTCAAACACCGTGTACGAGTATTTATAAAAATTATATGTAGGATTATATCCTACGTAGTTTCCCCAGAATAGCTTCATATAATTAGACAAATAATTTCTCATGCTACATGCTATATCATTTTTGGGGATGCAGTGTGGAGGGTCTTTTAGAGGATAGGAAGAAGTGAACTTGGGTCTTGAATGTTGTAGGATGGAGGAAACAGAGGCCAGCACATCATTACGCAGCCGAGCTGTTGAACACGAGAACGAGTCGTAGAAGCGACCTGTTCTCATGTGATAAATGTCAACCGTGTGTTCCTCGGAGCATCTATCATTAAAATACCGCTAGAACGAGGACAGCATTCCCACCTGACGTCTGTGCTCCAAACATTGTAATCCGTCATAATCTTCCCAATAAGCTCTCCGTTGATATGCTTGGTGTAACTCTAAGTGACCAGCTCAGGTATGGGGGCTCCATCGAAGCCCGAGTAAAGTTGGCCTCTCAAAAGCTGGACGTATTGTACAGAGCCCGCAAATTCTTTAATAATACATAACTGCTGACCCTGTACAAATCGCAAGTGCGCCCCACTGTAGAATTTGGCAGCCACCTCTGGTCGGTAGCCCTAAAATATCTGAAAAAAACTCTTGACTTTGCGCAGAAACACAGGGCGGGCGGTCGTTTGATAGATTTGCCTATCTTAACAGATTACAATCTTTGGAGCACAGACATCAGGTGGGAATGCTCTCCTTGTTCTACCGGTATTTTAATGGAAGATGCTTTGAGGAACTAGCTCTCAGTATCGCCCTGGTGAAAGACCACCATTCAGAATTGAAACGTTGCTTGAAATGGCTTTTAGCCGTATTTGGTGACCAGATCTGAATAGACAGGTATTTTCCCCACCTTCCTCTTTCCCTTCTCCTTCCCCTCCCCAAAACCTTCTACCTCACAACATTCCCCAATTGGGGATGACATAGTCTCACGGGCTTCAGACGGTTGGGAGCAGTTGGGACTCTTGTGAGGTATTCATATAACAAAAAAAAAATATATTGATTCTTTTGGCACCGGTGCACAGTCGGGAAACACGCCAAACGCCCACCCTAACATTTGTACACGGTTGACATTTGCCACACGAGAATGAGTCGCTTCTACGACTAGTTCTTGTGTTCAACAGCTCGGGTAAGAAAGATCTGCTGCGGCCTCTGTCTTCAAGAGCCAGTTTCACTCCTTACTATTCTCTGAAAGACTCTCAACACAGCATCCCATATTTCGCTCAGGGCCCCCTGCGTGAAGTTACTATAAATAAGGAAATAATTATTTTTGCTCTTCTGAACAATATAGAAATAAACAGTTGGACCCTTCTGCCATATGACTACGGAAATATCGTAAGATTACCATTACGGATCACACAACGGGTAAAGTTATAAAGGACCTTTCTTTTTCCATTGTTTGTTGCTTCCGTGGTGTCATTGTCCATCAGGATACAATGTGACTCCAAACACATCTTTCGAAAGGTATTTATTTTCTTTAGCAAAGAAACGCAGCAACCGCACAGCCAACGTCCATTGTCGGCCGTTTTCTAGAAAAATAAAACAAAACATTCTCATTAATAATAAATAAAAAACGATCAATTTTTCTATAGCGCCGTTTAGTGACTAGAATGTCCTTAAGGGCGCTTTATGTCTTGTTAAAGTTTGTAGCCCCTTTTAAATAGACATGTTTTTAGAAGATTTCAAAATTGCTTTCTGACGTCAAACCGAATGGAAGGTCATTCCAAGAATGTGGACCTAGTATATTGAAAGCTCTGTTCCCAAATTTAGCAGCATTCGTACGAGAGGGTTCAACCGGTCTACTGGACGCATCTGACTTGGCCGACCTGAGCGTGAGTTGCCTCTGAGTAAGATTGTCCCTCGCGCAGAGATCAGTGAAGTACGATGGTGCC
Source organism: Halesus radiatus (assembly GCA_022606495.2). Taxonomy (NCBI): domain Eukaryota; kingdom Metazoa; phylum Arthropoda; class Insecta; order Trichoptera; family Limnephilidae; genus Halesus; species Halesus radiatus. Next base: position 15,108 of record JAHDVE020004049.1, read on the forward strand.
AGCCCGTTCATTGTCTTATATACGAATTTTTTTAAAGTGAACTCTTTCTGTGACTCTGTGCCAGTGGAGGCAATCACGTAGAAGAGGAGTGATGTGACAGTATTTGGCGGCACCGCAACTAGAGGAGCTGCTGTGTTGAACACTCCTCGCAGTCTGTTCAAATGTACTTTAAGCAGACCAGCATACAGACTATTGCAGCAGTGCAATCTGGAGACTACTAGAGCATTTACCAGAGTCTTAGCAGAATCTGTTGAGACATTCTGACTTAGAAAAAATCCACTTGACTTTACCGTATTGCCAAGTTGAGTATTCATTGATACAATATTTTGGTCCAAGTAAACACCAAGAAAACAAACTGATTTTAAAGGAATAGTATCAACTCCAGAGTGTTATCGGACTATTGTCAATTAAGTGCTGTCTTCTGGTGATGCAATCCACATAAATTCAGTTTTGCTGCCTATTTGAATGCATCCAGTTTGACACCTCATCAATACATCAACACAGCGTGCAATGTAAATTAATATTTAAAACAAACATCTCACAATTGCACCAAATTCACCAACATACAACTGGTTATGGTGAAACCCATGATTCAATCCATGACCTAAGTAATAATTGAAAAATAAATAAATTTAAAAGCAATTCTGCCATTCTAACAGAGATATCTATCGATTTCCATGTTTTCATTTCTAATTTAGAGTCTATAATGGCGTGCTGACACCAACCCTGATGTATGAAAGTATACAGAATACCGTAGAAATGAGATCCCTGAGGCGTATGTGTGCTAAAACCATGCTGATACCAACCCTGACGTATGGCAGTGAGGCATGGAACTGGCAGAGGAAGGATGAAAGTAGACTGAATGCTCTAGAAATGAGATCCCTGAGGCGTATGTGTGCTAAAACCATGCTGATACCAACTCTGACATATGGCAGTGAGGCATGGAACTGGCAGAGGAAGGATGAAAGTAGACTGAATGCTCTAGAAATGAGATCCCTGAGGCGTGTGTGTGCTAAAACCACGCTGATACCAACCCTGACGTATGGCAGTGAGGCATGGAACTGGCAGAGGAAGGATGAAAGTAGACTGAATGCTGTAGAAATGAGATCCCTGAGGCGTATGTGTGCTAAAACCACGCTGATACCAACCCTGACGTATGGCAGTGAGGCATGGAACTTGCAGAGGAAGGATGAAAGTAGACCGAATGCTGTAGAAATGAGATCCCTGGGGCGTATGTGTGCTAAAACCACGTTGATACCAACCCTGATGTATGGCAGTGAGGCATGGAACTTGCAGAGGAAGGATGAAAGTAGACCGAATGCTGTAGAAATGAGATCCCTGGGGCGTATGTGTGCTAAAACCACGTTGATACCAACCCTGATGTATGGCAGTGAGGTATGGAACTAGCAGAGTAAGGATGAAAGTAGACTGAATGCTGTAGAAAAAAGATCACTGAGGCGTATGCGTGGTAAAACTATGGATGACTGTGCTTTAAATGTGAATATTCGGAAAGAATGCAAGGCTGATGTAAGCGCAATGAATATGATTAAGAAAGGGATAAAACAGTTTGGATCTGGTAGTTTTATTTTGATACTATTATATATTACATTACAGTTATAAATCTGTTGTACTTTAAAAGAGATTTAATGAGAGGGTTCAGTTTTTACTCATGTTTGTTTCCAACAGCAATTCTCTCGGGAGTGCTGGACATCTGCAGCCCAGTTCTAGGAGCAATATAGCATTACTGCTCATACACTAATGAACAGTGTATTATTAACACCCGACAACCTGGATGAAATAGGATTCTATGTCCCTGATAATTTGATGCGAGGCCGCCAACACAGGCTGCTGATTCTTTCCAGGTGCAGAACTAACTTACCAATGCTGATTCCTCTGGGAAGACTTACTAGGTTAGTTAACTGCCTCGCAGGAAGTGTGGATATTTTCCATATGACCTCCAAGTTTAAGAACGAACTAGCCATTAAGTTTTAACTATATTATGTATCTATTTTCGACAATTTCTATCGCTCTTGTTAACCATATCTTTTGTGATTTTCTATCACTTTGTTACCTGTATGTTTTTATGATTTTTTTTATCACTTATGATACCTATATCTTTTTGATTATCTATCGCTTTTGTTACCTATATCTTTTGTGTTTTTTTTTATCGCTTATGATACCTATATTTTTTGTGATTATCTATCGCTTTTGTTACCTATATCTTTTGTGATTTTTTAAATCGCTTATGATACCTATATGTTTTTGTGATTATCTATCGCTTTTGTTACCTATATCTTTTGTGTTTTTTTTTATCGCTTATGATACCTATATCTTTTTGTGATTATCTATCGCTTTTGTTACCTATATCTTTTGTGTTTTTTTTATCACTTATGATACCTATATGTTTTTGTGATTATCTATTGCTTTTGTTACCTATATCTTTTGTGATTTTTCATCACTTTTATATTGTACCTATTGGTGAAGAGGGAGAGGGATTATTTATTATTTTGAAATAATGATAATATTACGGTGCAATATGATAAACAAAATGTTTTAAAAGAGAAAAATACTCATTACATTTTTTCTAAATACGATTTTTTCTGAACGTCCTAAGTATCATTTACATACTTTTAGTTCGCCGAAATTGCCCACCGGAATGCAAAATTTGTATCCGGTGAAGGCTGGTGTATCCGATTGGACAATGTCAAAAGATCATTTCTCTGAATATATTTATTTTTATTTATTTATTTATTTATTTTATTTTAAATGTACATTTACAGAAATATTCCAATGACAAAAGTACATTACATTATAGTTTGTTAACAATATGTGTTACACACTTATCAGAGTTTTGAATTTTAAATTAACAGTTAACATATATATCCAATTACATTTCCCAATTTGTAGTTAATAGCGTAATACATTAATAATATAGGTACATTAATAATGACAGGTGCTGAAGAATACTATTATTTCGCTCTTGAAATGATTGTGATTCCATTGAAAAATATCAATTTCAGAAGAAAGGTTTAATGGTGAGGTCATTCTCCCCAGAGGCATGATCATTGGTAGGTTGGTCCTGCCTCTAGGAAAAATAAACAGCCTGTGTCGTCTCGCTCTGGAGAAGTTATCAGGGACATAGAGTGACATCTTTTCCAGAACATCAGGATTGCAAATGTACCCGTTTAGCAGCTTGTGTGCTACTAACACCATTGCAATTTTTCTCCTTACGTCTAGACGATTTAGTCCCAGCATTCCCGCGAGGAAATCTGAGGGATACAACAAAGGGTAGTACCCAAACTCTCGCATGTACAAGTACCGCATGAACTTTTTATGCACCTTTTCTACATCATTTGAGTAGAGGGCATCTTCGGGTCCCCATATTACTGATCCACTCTCGAGAATGCTGCGAACCAGAGTGAAGTAGAGCATTTTTATGACTGCTGTGTTGGAAAAAGATTTTGCGTTGCAGATTACAAAGCCTAGCATTCGCATCGCAGAGTTGCACACTGAATCGATATGAGAACGGAATGTCAGGCGTGTGTCAAAAGTGATTCCTAAATCCTTCATTAGTGAAATATGTTTTAACGAGGTACCAGACATTTTATAGTTATAATATAGAGTACTCCTAGCCCTTGTATAGCACATAATTGTACACTTTCCGCTGTTAAAATAGAGTTTATTCCGATTACTCCATTCTACGATTCCGTCGATATCGGTTTGTAAACGAATAGAATCCACTTTTGACGTTATCTTGATATAAAGTTTAATATCGTCAGCAAATAACAAAAAATTTACAAATTTTATAAACAGAGCTATATCATTTATAAACATAGAAAATAATAGAGGTCCTAAATTAGACCCTTGAGGGACCCCAGAGTTTGTGACGTAAGGTTTTGAAGCGAAGTGCCCATAAACTACGTATTGTTTTCTGTTAGATAAATAATTGTGGAAGAACAGAAGCATTCTATATGAGAGACCAAAAATTTCAAGCTTTTTTAGTAATATAAGGTGATCTACTTTATCAAAAGCTTTAGCAAAATCATTATACGATACGTCTACTTGTTCATTGTTATCCAATGTATTTGCGACATAATCCGTGAAAACCATTAAGTTAGTCGTTGTAGATCTGCCTTCTCTAAACCCATGCTGCTGTTTTATGAGAAAAGGTTCTACTTTACTATAGATATGTTTTTGTATAATAAGTTCGAATAATTTGGCCGGTGCCGAAAGAATCGCCACAGGTCTATAGTTCGATACATTTGATTTATCGCCGCTTTTGTGTAGGGGCGTGACCTTTGATATTTTCCAACGGTCGGGGAATTTACCAGAATTTAGAGAAATATTAAATATATGTAAGAGAGGTGACATTAACGGTTCGGCATATCCCTTCAAAATAATTGTATTAATAAAATCTGGTCCAACAGATTTTTTTGGTTTAAGTTTTTTAATTGCCGCTAGGAAATCGTTTTTATGCACACGTACCATGTCAACATTTTGAGCTAATGAAGAGTAACCTCCGGGAGTATAGGAGTCAAATTCAGCACTTTGTTCGCCATATACTGACTTAAAGTATTCTGCAAATGCTTCCGGAATATCGGGCCCTGTATGTGTATGTCCGTTCCATGATACTTGGTTTACAATCCCTCCATCTTTCCTCTTTCCGGAAACAAATTTCCAGAAGGATTTTGGATCACTTTTGACGTTGTTTTCGATATTTTTAATGTACTCCTTGTATGCGATATTTATACAACGTTTGATTTTGGATCTTAGAACACAAAACATTTCTCGATCTCCTACCGATCCGGTGCGCTTCCAGTTTCTGTGATATTTGTCTTTCTTTTCAAGTCCCTAAGAATCTCACCATTGAACCACTCAGGGTATTTTCTTTCCGATCTAGGTAAACGTTTTCTTTTAAAACACATGTCAAAAAGATCATAAATTACATTATAAAAATAATCTACTGCTATATCTACATCTTCAAGTTTCAACAAAGGTTTCCAGTCTTGAGAATTTAATTTGAAATAAAACTGTTCGAAATTACCACATTCAAAGTTCCATCCACGTTTAACACTATTTCTGTTGTCGTTAATTAATGCATTCTGACAATAAGATTTCCTTTCATTGAGTGCGATTTCTATACATAAAGACGGATGGTATGAGTCTTCACTAACAAGTGAGTACAAAGATTTGAACACTTTTAAGTCAAAATTACTGACAACAATGTCCAGTGTCTTGTTCGTTATGTTAGTGTATGTTAGTAGCTATTCCGAGGAAATTACATATGACAGATATATATAAATATATTAATACATTATCTAGTAAAATGGTACAATTTGCAAAAACATAATTGTGTAAAAAACAAGTAAGTTATTAAGAAAATAGGCCGCACGCAAATTTACCCTCGACACACTACGGAAGTATTAGACCGTGGAAGCTCGGCGTTCCAAAGATTAATAATTGTTTAATCATTGAAGAAAATAATATTAACATTACATAAATGAAATATGAAATCGGGAGAAAACGACAGAAAATAAAAAGATTTCAGTCCCATCTGGGACTCGAACCCAGGACCTCTGTCTTTCCGGGGCAACCTGAAGATTAAATATTACAATGAGGTTTTTAAAATCTCAACAAAAATAATTAATAATTGTTTTTGAAAAATAAATAAACATAATGGTCTCACCTTTAACCCTGTAATGGCTTCCAATAGACCATCATAAGTCCTCGTCAGTGACACATTAGTTCCATCCATTGCAAGACAGCAACTGCATACAAAATTCTTTCGGCAAAATTCTACTCCATCCATTATGTGCGTTGGTATATTTATTGTAACAAATATATTTATTTTGAATACCGTAGAAGATGATGATGAAGATGAGAAGATTTGGTTGAGCTGCTAAGTTCCTCGACTACGAATGCGGAGGTAGCGGGTTCAAATATTTTTGGTAAATATCCCGAGGATTGCTTGATTGGTAAAAAAACACTCGGAATCATTTTAATTAAAAAGAATAATAACTATTTTAGTCAGTGAAGAAAAATAATGAATTTAAATCTTAGGTTCCCAACGGGAGTGGTACCGCCCTTCCGAGGGGCGTTGGAGAGATCCAAGGGGACGGTGGTGACCTCAAGGGCAAATGGGGGGCGGTGAAGGGCTGAGACGCGGGGCGAAGACAGCAAAATTATTTTTAATAAATTTTCCGTATGAATTCATTTTTTTAGGTACATCGTTGAACGAATCATGTATCAAAATGAACAGAACAATAAGGAGCTCCAGTGAAAAATAGAATGTCTTTATATCTTTATATCTTTTATTATACATAATTACAAGCAGAATTTATAAATCGTTATCTAAAAGCGAATAAAAAATCATCCCATCAAAACACCTTGTTATGTTGGTACCATTGCATTTGGAACATTTTTATTTTTGACCTATGTTTTGTATTTTAAACATGTGTTTTTTTTTTAGTTTTGGCAATATTTAAACTTAATTCGGGTGACTTTTAAGCTCCATAATTATTGTTGTTGAATATAAACAAATATTATTCATTAGAACAATTAGAGTATTCATAAGCAAAACCAATTATCAATACGTAACTCCACACAGGAGACCCTGAGGGAAATAATTTCCCCCGAGGCCTACATCATCTTTGGGGATGCTGTGTGGAGGGTCTTTTAGAGGATAGGAAGGAGTGAACTTGGGTCTTGAAGATACCCATGCTATAGGATGGAGGAAACACAGAGGCCGGCAGATCATTCCACAGCCGAGCTGTTGAACACAAGAAGAATCGTAGAAGCGACCCGTTCTCATGCGACAAATGTCAACCGTGTGCAAATATTGGGCGCGCGTTTGGCGTGTTTCCCGACTATGCACCGGTGCCGAAGGGATCAATGACGCTAGTTCCTCGGAGCATCTTCCATTAAAATACCGGTAGAACAAGGACAGCATTCCCACCCGACGTCTGTGCTCCAAAGATTGCAACCCATTTGTTAAGATAGGCGAATTTATCAAACGGACCGCCCGTTTCTGCACAGAGTCAAGGTTTTTTTTCAGATATTTTGGGACTCCCGACCAGAGGTGGCTGCCAAATTCTACAATGGGGCGCACTTGCGATTTGTACAGGGTCAGCAGTTGTGTACTATCTGCAGTATCTGCGGGCTCTGTACAATACGCCCAGCTTCCGAGAGGCTAACTATACTCTAGCTTCGATGGAGCCCCCATGCCTGAGCTGGTCACTTAAGGTTACACCAAGCATATTAATGGAGGGCTTGTTGGGAAGATTGCTTCCGTTAAAGGAGACTAGATTATCATTTCGATCCCTTAAAGCTTGGTATATAAAATAGGTTTTTAGGTTCTTGTTTTGGCTTTTTTTTTTAAATAATCAATATAAAAAAAAACTAACCCAACAGTAAAGCACTATTTTTTGTTATTAATATGCGTTATACTCTCAGTATCGCCCTGGTGAAAGACCACAACTCAGAAGCGAAACTTTACTTGAAATGGCTTCAGAAGTATTTGGTGACCGGATTTGAATAGCCAGGCCGGTCCCAAACTTTCTCTTACCTATTTTTTGCTCAATTGGGACTCTTGTGCGGTATTCACATACAAAATATGATATATTAAGGGAAGAGGGAGGTTGGTAATTAATTTGCTATTCTCTTCTAGTTACTAACACGGTTAAATCCATTTTAAACGTATTTCAAGTCACAACGTTCCGATTCTGAATGGTGCCCTTTCACCAGGGCGATACTGGGAGAATTAACCACTCTGTTACGATCACAATTATTATTAAGTACGACATTTTAAAGGATTAATAATAAATAGAAATATATTTTCATTGGAAAACTGGGATAATACGAGAAATTGCGCGAACATCTGTTTTGACGTTTACAATCCATACATAATGCGAAATGTCGATCTCGTCAATTTGAATGCTTTGGCCGTAGTTATTGCTCTTTTATTCTTTTGTTTATGTGCAAAGTCAGGGAGTTTACCGCTCTGCGACTAAAAATGTTGACAGCACAAATTAATAAAATAATCAATTACAACCTCTTCTGAGACCCAGATAAAAAGATTTTCTCTTTATTACAGAGGTAATTTTAAAATTAATTGGTAATTCAACTGACATTTAAAAACAAAATTGAGAGCGCTGCGATCGTTTAAAAGGTTTTAAATGGCAAGACCAAGATGGCTCATAAAAAATGAGTATAAGTTTAAAAAGCACAATGGTTCGGTGGATTTTTCAAACTTTAACCAAACATTATTCAGATATTAATACTGTTTTCCGGAAGGAGGTGATTTTACATCATAATTCTAGAAGACATATACGGAAAGGCGAATTTTTGAATTTCTGAAATTTATGTATCAAAAATTTAATGTCATTTATTAGACGTTAAATCAAAATAAAGCAAAATTTAATTCACAGATCAAAATCACAAAAAAAAATTTAGTTGTTTTGTTTATCGGGAATATTTAATTAAAAGCAGCGAAAAAAAACATTTACCAAAGTAAGGATAAAATAATAACGTAAGTCGCCAGGGTGTCTACGGCTAGAAATAAATAAAATCATTAGTTTGAATTTATGGAATGTTTTGCATTAAGCCGTGTCTCCTTCGACTGTTTTTTTAAAACATTCACACGAAAAAACCAAAACAAAAGGGCGTTACCGTACACACTTCTGTGTGCATGAATTTTTGTCTTCCGACATCGAAGGAAAACATTCCCCTCGCTGGTGAAGGGTTTGTTTCATTTTCTTAATAATCGCCGCACGGTGCGGGTCTATCTATGCATCCTGTCCGATGGTACTTCATCATAAATCCGACGGATTTTTAAATTATGTGTGCTGAGCCAAATTATAATATATTATTTGAAAAGTTTGTTTTTGTGTCGGTAATAAAAAAAAATGTAACTCTTACGTATTCTCTTATTTTGTGTGCTATTTCTAATAGCATTACAGCCCCCATATTAAAAACTTTTTAAAGTACACATCTTGAGGTAAATATATAAGGACGTCTTTTTTATTGTAAGTTTGTATTATTATTAAAGGAAAAACCCATTCTTACAACCTAATAACTATTTTATGTATAATACAACATTTTAATTAGATCAGTGGCGGATACATGTGCCCCCCCCCCCCTTGCGGAAGAATAGGCACAGAGAATTTATCGTTTAAGGAAGAGAACCACAATTGTAAACTTTGCATGTGACTTGATTATGTTTTTATTACGATAAAAGTAAAGGTAGCCCAAGATATCTTTAGCGCCCCCCCTTGAGTTTTTTTCTGTATCCGCCAATGAATTCGATACGAAATAGGTTTTTGGGTTCGTAGTTTGGGTTTTTTAGGTAAATAATAAAAAAAAACAATCTAGAATCTATTCAAAATATTTAAATGAATTAAAATGAGTGATTTTGATTCTCCTGTGATTGAAATAGTTGTTCTTCATTGTAAAAAGTGTTTTCCATTAATATTGTGCATATTAAGAAAATCATACTTACATGCATCTTTAATCATCGTGATAAACACATTCATTGACTATATTACAGTAGTGGTGGGCGAAGCGGCTCGGTTTAGTGAGCCGGATCACTAAATCAGCTCTCTGTAAAGACAATCCAACATGAAAATTGGACGAAAAAGTATCGTGTAAGAGCGTCTTAAGGACGTATTCAGGGAAGCCAAGGGAGCGAGGGAGAGGACATGAGAGGACGCAAACCGTCGTTCAATCGAGCCGGATCACCGAACCGGTACACTACAAAGAGCTGATTTAGTGATCCGGATCACTAAACCGAGCCGCTTCGCCCACCACTTTATTACAGTGGTTGACACTAAGTCTTTCTTACTAATTTAGCAGTCATTGTTTTTTATTCTAACAATAAACAAAACAACGATATTTCATTCCAATCTATAGTACATTCAAAAGATTATTTGTGAACTCATCTTGTCGTCTACGCAAAACGTTTAGTTTGTAACCAAAACAAAACATTTTATCAGGAGGCGGAATGTGTATGAAAACAAATGTTTTTGTGCGTGGTTTTTTGTGTAATGTTTCGAAAAAATCTTTGCAGGGGGCGCGGCTTTATAATACCCCTGTACACCTTCTGGAATAAATCAGTCTATTCGTATATCTTTTCTACTAGTGTTAAAGCAAAAGTCATGTTCAAAATATAATACTCGCTTCAACAATTTATTAAATTGTCTATTGTCGTTTCTGACGTTTATAGATGTCAAATGTGTTTTGTTTTGACTCGAGGAAATAATATAGTTCGCAACGAAAACAATACAAATAACTAACATTTGATATGAATAATGCTTCATTCCGCTATGGATGCTTTTTATGGATTTTCGTCGTTGGAATACATTTTAGAGGAATGCCCACCGGTTTCAGATTTCGACAAAGTTTGCCGCATTTGTTTATCCCGTTCGGATTTACATTCAATATTTCAATACTTGGACGACTCAAATATTTTACCGCAAGACTTGTCTACAGCTGTATTGCAGCATTTGGACGTCGAAGTAAACATAAATGATTCCTTACCTGACAAAATATGTCAAAAATGCGTCAATGTTCTAAAAATATTGATTCATGTAAGACAGCTGAGTGTAAACACAGAAGAACGTCTGAAACATGCTTTGGAATTAGAAATCACAAGAAAAGAATTGTCACAACCCGCTATAAAGATAGAAATTCATGCCATAGACTTGAAAAATGAAATATCTAAAAGAAACTTACATAAATTGAAAGATTTATCCTCTGAAGATGATGTCAAAGGTGAAATTACACATGAATATGATCGAGACAAAGCAGAAATTGAACGATCTATCGTAGAAGGAAGCTCTGAAAAAATTACCGTTAAGCCATTACGAAGAATTAACATTGTTATCAAACCTAGAATACCTGCAAAATCATCGGCAGATTTTTTGTTTAAGTGTGTTCGATGCGTGGAAAGCTTCTCTCGTAAAGCCGGGTTGGAACATCACCTGATTTCAAAGCACGGCAAGTTGTTGAGTCTACGCAGTGATCCTTCTGTGAACAATAGTGATCGGAAAGCTATCGACGATGCTAAAAAACGTATTTCCGGTTATCCGTGCAAAAAGTGTGGTAAAGTGTTCAGAAGCAAACGAGGGTTATTGAAACACTCGACGATGTATCATCCGTGGTTCAGCGTAGACACGTCAGGAAAGGCTTTATGTCCAATTTGCGGTGAGGCGATTGAAAGAAAGCATATCGTGGGACATATGATGCTGCATCAAAAGCCTTATAGAGGTAACACCGACGTAGGACTGCTAGCAAATAACTCAGAATTCGAACAAGCAACTTGTGACAATAGTCTCATCATGCAACCGGCGGAAGATTCACAACTTTCTGGTGAAACTACACAACTTCTTACTCTGTTTAAAGAAGTCGCAGATGGCAGGGTCGTGTGCAAACTGTGCGGCTACGAATACGGTAGAAAGAACATTCTACGACACATACGCGGACATTTAAAAGAAGCTCCCACCTCCAAAAACACGTTTAAAGTACAAACTATTGACATATCTCAACCATTTGTCGTCAATGCGCAAGGTAAGGCCGTTTGCAAGCTTTGCGGCAATGCGTACCATAGGAAATACATACTCAGGCATGTAAGAACGCATTCAAAGCGTCCGAGGGCATCTAAAATTGAAATGATCGTGAAAAAAAATGATAAAATGTCTTCGAAACCGGCGGAAAACACAACGTTTTACGAGTGTCTTTCTTGCGAATGCAGCTTTCCGTACAGAGGAGGTCTGGACCAGCATATGGTTTCGGAGCACGGCAAACTGTTCTCCTGCTACTGGTGCGAACAAGTCTTCAAGTACAGAAAGTCGAAATACCGACACATGAAGCTCGCTTGTTCGAACAAGCCGACGGGGACGTTTCCGTGCAAGGATTGCCCGAGCGTGTTCAATACTTTGAAAAAGCTCACGCTGCACGTTGACCGGCAACATGTTTCTGCGGATTTTACGAAGGAACTCAAACGCCTGTTTGGATGTGGGGAGTGCAAGTCAACTTTCACGTCGACTTCAAGCTTCAAAGCGCATATGTCGATCCATTTGAATGTGCGAACGCTCTGCACAATTTGTGGCAAAAGGTGCGGTCCGAACTCGCTGAATTCTCACATGAAAACTCACGCCGAACGAACGATACAATGCGACCAGTGCCCGTACCGAACCAACTTGCAGAACAACTTGAAGATCCATCTCCGAAGCCACAGCGGAGAGCGTCCGTATGCTTGTGAACTCTGTCCCCACCGCTCGGTGAACATGAGCAACCTGATCGTCCATCAACTGACGCATTCCGGACTCCGGCGCTTCCAGTGTTCGGAATGCGGAAATAAATACAACGACAAGAGATTGCTGGTGGATCACATCAACTTTGTTCATCGTAAGCTGCGTCTGAACATCTGTCCATATTGTAACAAATCCTACGGGAGTTCTAAGCATGTCCGACGACACGTAAGGACAGTTCACCCCTTGGAATGTAAAAATATCAAAACTTGAACTAATGAACAATAAGGTATCTCCGCACTTATGTCTTATTGACATAAAAAAGTACAAATTTTTATTTTGACCAATAAAGGAGAATGGGGCGTGTTTCAACCTCTCTAAAAGAAATAACATATTTACGAATGTATAGGTTTTTTAATCAGATCATAGATAAGTTACTATTACGGCTTGTGGATGGCCTCCATGGTCGAGTGGTTAGCATGTTGGGTTACCAATCCGGAGTTCGCGGGTCTAAATCACGGCATGCACAAGTAAATTTTATTCAATTGATTTGTGTTATTTCAAAATTTTTTCATTTAATATAACACGTTCCAGAGTGGTTGATACTTTCAGTATCGCCCTGGTGAAAGACCACCATTCAAAATCGAAATGTTGCTTGAAATGGCTTTCTAATCATTTAAATAAATATATTTAAATGCAACAATTTTCTGATTTTGTTTATTTTGTCCATTAATTCAGTAAGGAACTTGTACTCTAATTATTTATTCAGTTGCACAATTCATACTTATAATAAAAAAAACTGCACATCGCCTACCTTTTGTCATAGAACAATGCATGCCACTGGTTCCACGCAATACTGTGCAAAATAAATGTGTAAAAAAAAAAAAAAACAATAGTGCACTTCATAACCAGAAAAAGATTCACGTTTAGCCCTGTTATTATTACCGTCAAGTTGTCAATTTTTAATATTTGTCTCCGCCGATGGCAACACCAAGGGGTGTGGTCATTGGCCAGCGGTTGCCGTGGTCACCATTCCTATTTGATAGTCCAATCATTATTTTAACTGGTAATGAAAGTACATCTTCCATTAGAATAAAGTGGCATTTCAATGTTAAGTTCTCTATTCAGTGGTTTTCTTCTTCTGTTGGCCTGCTGTACCGGGACCCTTTATCAACCCTTCGAAGTTGGCAAGTGGTTGGGTAACATTTATTTCGATTTTATTATGACTTTTGGTCTATTTAGAATCAATTTTGGATGTAATTTCAAATCAGTAAACTAAACTCATACATGCGTCTACAAAGAGGTTCACGCCTTTTTTCCCTAAGCGTAAAATCAAGGCTATTCAATGTAGATCTTATCGCAAGACATGTTTTATAACTAAATTAACGAACCATCACGCCGTTTCTCCGCAGGGGTAGGTAGAGAGGACGGACCGCTGAACAACTCGATCTTGGCATTCACTGCTTGCTTCATTCACTTGCATACAACGTCTCTTGCTCGCTACGCTTACATCAGCCCTGCATTCTTTACGAATCTCAACATTTTTCACATGATCATACATGGTTTTACCACACATTCGTCTCAGAGATATAATTTCTACGGCATTCAGTCTACTTTCATCCTTCCTCTGCCAGTTCCATGCCTCACTGCCATACATCAGGGTTAGTATCAGCACTCCATTGTGGACTGCTAGCTTCGCCGCTTTGGACAACTTTTTGTTTGCGCCAACCGCATTCAGTCCCCCGTTAACGGAGTTTCCTACATTCACCCTTCTTTCAACATCCCTATCAGTCTTTCCATCTCTAGTAAACATACTTTCCAAATACACAAACTTATCGACCTGCTCCAAGTATTCATCATTCACAACTATATTGCACACTGTTTTCGCACTCTCTCTTTAAACACTAAGACTTTAGACTTACTTACATTTATCATTAGCTCATTCTCCATATACACTTTGTTCAACCTGGATACGAGGGACTGTAGATCTTCCATACTTAGTTAGTTAGTTAGTTATGTTTTATAACAAAAGAAGATTGTTTTATTGAATTTCCTATTCCCGCCTTTTACCTATGTATATATCCTGGAAGCGGTGGTTTCTCGAATTGGTCATACACGAACTGCAAACACACTAAATTTCTTCTGAGATTGAGCTAGCGGAGGTTATTGCAATTATAGTTTGATCTATTAGTAATCTTGAGTAATATTTAAATAGAGAGCTGTAATTTAATTACAAACTGGATCATAGCGATTCTACAATAGGTTTCCTTGAATAAAAATCTATTCAAAATATCAAAAAATAAATGTGTCTTCATTTTATTAAAATAAATTATGTACTTCTGCAATACTGTAACAAATATTATTCACTATCACTATCGGACAATAGACGAACCTGTTTACGCACATTTGGTGAGACATCGCTTTCATCACTTGAGATATCCAGAGCCTTTGTAATATTTCTTTACAAATTTTCATATTTACTGGGTTTAAACAAGTCCTGTTATCGTTCGCTGTGATTATTTTTTAAAGTTTTATAGCCTGCTCTACGTTGTGATCATTTGTTATAAAATGATTTCCAAGTTTATTAGCCAGTTGCTGACCTTCGAGGTTTAAATACGCTGTTATTGGACCTCCTCCGACGTCATCGCTACTTTCCGCGGGGTCGGTGTGCTCCTCTAAAATAGCTTCGAGTATTTCTGCTTCGTCGAGAACTTCATCAGCAGTCAATTTAGCGATATGTTCAATCGTAAGCTCTTCAAAGCCTTCTCGACCGATTGTATTCGCCATGTTCTTTTATGTCTCGTAATTTTGGCGTTACCTGACATTTTAGAGTTAATTTATATGGTGGAATATAAAGAAAATTTGCACACAGATCATGCTATGCGTCTGCGATGTCCAACGGAATCTACACAAGTGACTGCACTGCAATCTGCAGAATCTCGCGATTCCCGCTCCGCTTTATCCTAGCCCACTTTTGCATACCTCTCTGCGCATAGTACTGCGAGTATGTACATGCAAGGGATGTAGCACCGTATAAACAGAAACCGTTCAGCGTATACCTATTCAGAAATTTTCATTATTCTGCAACTATTTCTGGATTCTTTAGACTTGTCTTGCTCATGCGTCACATCTCTCGGAATTTCAATGAAGCTAATGAGGATAGATCCTTTCAAATGGTTTCTTGTTAATACCTGACATGGCTGAAATAGGATTCTAGGTCTTTGATGAATTGACGCGAAGCCGCTGACACAGGGTTCTTCCCAGGTTCAGAACTAACTTACCAATGCTGATACCCCTGGGAAAACTTACTACGCTAGTTAACTACCTCGTAGGAAATATGAATTATCATAAATAAAGGACAGACTATCAATTAACTTATAACTAGGTATGTGAAATACGTTTTTTGTTATTACCGTCGCTTTTACAATGTTTTGATTTGTTGTTAACTGTTTTTGTAAAAGTAAAATAAACAATATAAATAAATAATTTATTACTGTTTTCCGGCCTTATTGTTTGATGGCCTTCGTAGTTGAGAGGTAAGGCTCTCGACTACGAATCGGGAGATCGCGCATTCATTTATTACTGTTTTCCGGCCTTATTGTTTGATGGCCTTCGTAGTTGAGAGGTAAGGCTCTCGACTACGAATCGGGAGATCGCGCATTCAAATCCCGGTGTGCGCGAGTTGATTTTATTTTATTCAATTAAATTTTATCTCAAATGAATGACGGAGAGCAATGAGGTGGCGTCAGCTCAAATGCTTAAAGCGCAGGTCCTGGGTTCGAGTCCCACATGCGACCGTTACCTTTTTTTATTTTCTGTGTCTTTTCTGTTTCATATTTCATTTGAGATTTGTTAATATTATCTTCATTGTTAAATTTATTTTATTAATTTGTGTTGTTTCACAATTAATTCATTCAAAATTATATATACGTAGTATATTTGTGGCATGTTTCATAATGGAAGATACTCTTAGTATCGCCCTGGTGAAAACCACCATTCAGAATTGAAATGTCGCTTGGAATGGCTTCTAGCCATTTTTAGAGACCAGATCTGAACAGCCACCTACCTCTACCCCATCTCCCCCCCCGCCCACTACCTTCCGCCTCACAGCTTACCCATGTCTCAGTATATCCAGAAGTTTGGGGGCAGTTGGAACTCTTGTGACGAATTCACATTAAAAAGATTGGTTCTGTAGAAACCTCCAGTGATCTGAGGTACAAATAATCAATTATTTATTTTCATTTTTAAAAGAAACAACAGTTTTTTTTAACGTGTGTATGAAGAAAATAAATGACAGCGTCCCTGTTCTGTGCTGCCTAATGGTCTGTGTCCACAGTAGGTCCAGCCTCTCCTCTCACAGCCTCTGGAGTTGGAGGAAGGGTTATGTCTCAATGTTGTGAACCTCAAATTTTAATATATCTCCATATATAAAAATGAATGTTTTCTGTCTGCCCTCGATTTTCTCGAAAATTACTCCACCGGTTTCCCTGAAAATACTACAGTTTGTTCTTGTTAGTGCCGGGAAGGTTTAGAGTTTTAAAATTAGTATAAAAAACATTGAACCCGCCATGTTGTATTGAGGTTAGCCCATAGATATACCACCCTGGCTAGTCACAGATTACATATTCAAAAGAAGGTTTTTTGGGTAGAATATTTTCAAAATGGAAAACACAAGTATCTACCTACTTAATTACTGTATTATTTAAAATAATTAAATGTTTGGAATGAAATAAAATTTTCGAATAACTGTTTCTTTGTTTAGAGATAGTAATAGTCGTCATAAGGCATTACTTTCAATGTCAAATCAATTATGGCACCCAAACGACAAACAAGAATTGGTTTGTCCATTTTTTCAAAAAATGACATTTTGATGCAATTGCCTTTTCACAATGGTCTATATTTTCCAAAAACCATAATTTCCCTATATAGTACAACAGAACACAAATTATAAACATACATCTTCTTCCCCTTGTCCTACTCGGGTCGGGAACCCATCGCATCGACAAGGCGCCTCCAAGCATCCCTGGCGTATGCTATGTCAATGATACCCGTCCAGTCTTTGGAGTTACTTCTCCCACCTGCTCCTGAGGCCACCCACCGGGCATCTTCCCTCTGGAATAGCACTCTACGACCTTCTGGCATTCTTAACACGTGCCCAAACCACCTCAGTTGCGACTATTCTATGAAGAGTTGCAGTGGTTCGATGTTTAACTCCATCATCATCGAGTTTCTTATTCGATCCCAACTTGTGACTCCTGCAACTCCTCTCAAAATTTAAACGCCTAAATTTATTTAATCATTGAAGAAAATAAATATTAACAAATCCTAATTGAAATAGGAAACCGAAAAAACCACAGAAAAAAAAGATATCAGTCGCATCTGCGAATCGAACCCAGGACCTCTGTCTTACCGGGACAACCACTCTACCAATTGAGCTAATTAGACCAGTTCACTTTACCTCACCTTCAAGACTTGTCAATATTATCCTCCATTAAATCCCATATTATTGGCTGCTATCTTTATAATGATTACAAAGTTCTACCTGAATATTATTGCAATCTAGATAGTGTCTCGGATACACCTATCCGATTTTTATTTATACGGGACAATACAAACTAACTAACTAACCATCATGCCGTTTCTCCGCAGGGGTAGGCAGAGAGGACAGACCGTCAAACAACTCGATCTTGGCGTACACTTCTTGCTTCATTCACTTTCATACAATGTCTCATACATTCTCTTCTGTTATTCCGACTTCTGACATGGCCGGACTCAAGTATTTGATTCACTTGATCGTGCCATGTCTTCCACGGACGTCCCTGGCTACTTCTTTTATTCACATTCGCATCATATATTCTCATTACACTCCTCTCTTCGTTCATTCGCTCTACATGCCCAAACCATCTAAGCGTCCCTTTCTTAATCTTGCTCACTACGCTTACATCAGCCCTGCATTCTTTACGAATCTCAACATTTTTCACACGATCATACATGGTTTTACCACACATTCGTCTCAGAGATCTCATTTCTACAGCATTCAGTCTACTTTCATCCTTCCTCTGCCAGTTCCATGCCTCACTTCCATACATCAGGGTTGGTATCAGCACTCCATTGTGGACTGCTAGCTTCGCTTCTTTGGACAACTTTTTGTTAGCGCCAACCGCGTTCAGTCCTCCGTTAATGGAGTTTTCTGCATTCTTTCAATATCTTTCAATATCTATAGTCTTTCCACCTCCCGTAAACATACTTCCCAAATACACAAACTCATCGACCTGCTCCAAGTATTCGTCATTCACAACTATATTGCACACTGTTTCCGTACTCTCTCTTTCAAACACCATGACTTTAGACTTACTTACATTCATCATTAGCCCATTCTTCAACGGGACAAATATTGACTTTTTCTACAAATCTAGAAAGAATATTAAATACGTATTTTTTAAATAACTTATTGAAGTTCTTGAACCTCATTGTAATATTTAATCACGGAAGAAGATAATTTTATTTTATTTTCTGTGGTTTTTTCAGTTTAGTGTTTCATTAAGAATTGGTTGATATTGTTTTCTTCAATGATTAAATATTACAATGAGGTTAACCTTAAATAAGTTATAAAAAAAAATGAATACCTAAATTTATTCCATATCTCGATGAAAGTTACAAGAAAAAGCAGTTAGTGGCACTTGACTGCTTTTCGTTTTTAATTATTTTTGATATGGCATTAGACCTTGAAAACAAATACAACGAGGGACGGTGAATAAAATCTCTGAAAATAATATAATCAATCCAACTCAATTCAATCTACCCAATAAACATATATTAGATAGCATACAAAAAATTAAATACAAATACATCATTTTTTTTTGTTCAGCGATAATCTAATTTTTTGTAGTTTGTCTGGCGGTAGCTTGTTATTCAAAATTTTATTTTGAATTTACAGTTAAAGGTTATGTTACAAACCATATATATCTATCTATTTATATATAAAAATCCATGTAAGTTTGTTTGTTTGTTTGCTCTCGAAAATCACTGGACCGGTTTCGCTGAAAATAGCACAGTTTGTTTTTATTAGCGCCGGGAAGGTTTAGACAGTAGTTTGAATGAAATCCATATGTAAAACTGTTGCTATAACGTTTTAAAATTAGTATGAAAAACATTGAACCCCCCGTGTTGTATTGAAGCACTCTGGTTAGCCACAGATTACATATTCAAAAGAAGAAGGTTTTTTTGTGTAGAATATTTTCAAAATGGAAAACACGAGTAGGTACCTACTTAAGAGCGATATGATTTAGATATATTTTGAAGAAATAAACGTTTGGAATGAAATAAAATATTCAAATGAATGTTTCTTTATTTGGAGATGTTACTTTCGCTGTCAGATCGCGGCCAGCAATGCCGGGTACACATCAGCTAGCATAAAATAAAAACGTAAACGACAACAATACATCGTACATAAAATAATATTTCCTAATTATCTAATACAAATAGTTTATTTCAATTATTTATTTTAATAAAGGGTTTTTATTTCATCAGGTAACAATTTAAACAGCTAGGAATCATGTGATCTAAAGTTCTTTGTCCATATTTCATTGTATGCTTTGGAACCATTAATCCTTCACTAAAACTGAGACGAGTATTGTAAGTGTGCTCTAGTCTATTTGTATTATAAATAGGTTTCAAATATAATTTGTACCACAGAATTGATCTAAATGATAGAATTTTGAGACTCTGATAAAAGTATGGAATATTATGCCTTTGTTCGTAAAAACTTTTATGAGCTAATAATTTAACCAATGAATTTTGCACTGATTTAAAATGATTGATGATGGAACTATAATATTAGACATTCCAATCAATCCATTTACATTATTCCAGCAACAAAAACCTTCGATGATTTAACAATTGAAATTAAGTCAATGGTCAAATACCACAGTTTTAGGAAGGCTTTGTGATAGTGCGAGTAGGCTGTTTCTCGTACTCAGATAGAGGTGTATATATTGTTCATGTCTGTGGGGACACATTAAAATAAGTTTTATTTTTTATTTTTTATATGAATACCGCACAAGAGTCCCAACTGCTCCCAACCGTCTGGAGCCAGCGAGACTATGGCATCCCCAATTTGGGAATGAGTGAGGTTGAAGGCATTAAAGGAGAAGGAAGAGGATGTTGGGATTTCCTATTTGGCTATTCAGATCTGGTCACCAAACACGGCTAAAAAGTCATTTCAAGCAACGTTTCAATTCTGGAATGGTTCACCAGGCGATACTGGAGAGTATTTCCCACTTGAACGCGCAATATACTATATATTATTTTTAAATTAATTAATTGTGAAACAACACAAATTAATTAAATAAAATTTACTCGCCCACGCCGGGATTTGAATCCGCGACCATCGGATTCGTAGTCGATAGCCTTACCCCTCCACCATGGAGGCCGTCAAAGTTATGTATATTTTTATAATCTAATCCTTACGCATGTCTTTTCATCCTTTCTGTCTTCTACTTTCTCTTACAATTCTTCCAGTCTTCAGTATGTACCATATATATACTAAATTCATATGTTTACACTAGACTTCATACAAAGTAACTATACTCCATTGGTCACCGTCAAACAGGCAGCCTCCTAGTATGGTGATCTGGTGTATCTACTCCATGTAAATGTCTCCATTAAATATCTTCTTTTTTATAGATAAATAAATAAAACACTCCGCGTTTCTAAAACGCAGGTACTTTATTAACCCTTCCTGCCGGTGCTGTCAACTGATTTGACATGGCTCTAGTTATTTAAATATCTCTGTAAATATACTTAGAACAGAGTTCATATTTTAGGTGTTCCTCAGCAATACAATTATGTATTAGATAAATAAATGTTTCGTCGATAAATCAGGAAAAAAAGGTTAATGTAAACGTATGTCTGCGTACGTTGATAACTTGCCGAGTGGTGCGGTAGTGAGGGAGAAGGGTGCGGGGTTTCGCTCACCCTGCCACCGTGTGCGGTCGTCAGTACTAGCCGATAAAATGATTTTCATATGTGTATTTATTTTACGTAAGGGAAGGGTTAAGAACGTTGTCAGTTTTACAACACTACTACTGTATCAGCAATATTGTAGCGGGGGACTTTTGGCAAAGGCTGTAATTTATTTTAGGGCATTTGACAAATATGATGGAACAGCACAGTACAGGTGATCAAAGACATGACGGAAACATGAAGTTACAAATTCTCCAAAATATTAATAATCAGATATTCAAAAGGAGCTAACATGTTAGAGGCATTGAATCAGCTGACAGTGAAACAAATGCTGACATTGAACGCAATCATTTTTATACATGGAATAAAAAACAGCTTGTTACCGAACATGGACATTCACAGACATAATACAAGACGTGTAAGGCAATCAGACTACCCAAAAAGAACAAAGCCAATATGCAAAATAGTATATTTTACATTAATTAGTAATACATTGTAAAAACCATATTACATATAAGATACTGCAGATAGTACCCAACTGTTGACCCTGTACAAATTGCAAGTGCGCCCCACTGTAGAATTTGGCAGCCACCTCTGGTCTGGGGCCCCAAAATATCTGAAAAAATACCCTTGACTCTGCGCAGAAACACAGGGCGGGCGGTCCGTTTGATAGATTTACCCATCTTAACAAACGAACTGCAATCTTTGGAGCACAGGCGTCAGGTGGGAATGCTGTCCCTGTTCTACCAGTATTTCAATGTAAGATGCTCTGAAGAACTCTGTCATATTAGAATGGGTCGCTTCTACGACTCGTTCTTGTGTTCAACAGCTCGCCAGTGGAATGATCTGCCGGCCTCTGTGTTTCCTCTCTCCTAAAACATGGATCTTTTGAAGACCCAGTTTCACTCCTTCCTATCCTCTAATCCACACAGCATCCCCAAAGATGACATAGGCCTCGAGGGAAATTATTTCCTTCAGTACCTTCAGTGTGGAATTACTTAATTAAATGAAATAAAATTACTTAATTAGTTAAGCAGGATAAAATCAAATATTATTTAAGTTGTGGTAATTAATTACTTAACTTAAAGTTATAATTACTTATTTTTTAAACTTAAATGTACAATTAACTATAATAAAATAAATAAAACACCACTACCCCTACCCTAGTAGTTTTCCTTTTTGGAATTCAAGTGTTCAAAATTTCATCAAGCCCAAACAAACACCGTCCGCCCAGGACATTCTTTATATAATAGAGAAGATAGAACAAGAAGATTAGATTTAAAATTTCGAAATGGCTTCCGTTGTCAAATCTGTATTTTAAATCATAATTTGACATATCTGTTCGGTGTATCTAATTTTAAATAGAATTAACTTGTTTTTCCATTTTATTATTTTAGTTTTTTTTTTCGTAACAGACGTTACGTTTCGTTTTTGACGGCCTCCATGGTCGAGGGGTAAGGCTCTCGACTACGAATCCGAAGGTCGCGGGTTCAAATCCCGGCGTGCACAAGTAATTTTTATTTAATTGATTTGTGTTGTTTCACAATTAATTCATTTAAAAATAATATATAGCATATTTGCGCACGTTCCAGAGTGGAAGATACTCTCAGTATCGCCCTGGTGAAAGACCACCATTCAGAATTGAAACGTTGCTTGAAATGGCTTTTAGCCGTGTTTGGTGACCAGAACTGAATAGCCAGGTATTTCCCCTTTTCACCACCTTCCTCTCCCCCTTCTCCTTCCCCTCCCCAATACTTCCAGCCTCACAACATTCCCCAATTGGGAATGCCATAGTCTCACTGGCTCCAGACGGTTGGGAGCAGTTTGGGACTCTTGTGTGGTATTCATATAAAAATAAAACAGATATATCATGTTGATGTCATTCATATTTTCGTCTATATCTGTTCCAGTGATGGTTCGTGGTCCTTTTAACCGGGAGTTCAATCAGAAAGTGACGAGAAGATATTACATTTCATCAAAGTGTACTTACTGTACTTACTGTTGTCCTTCTGCGAATCGCCCAATACAGCGCAAGACACATAATTTAATTAAACTTGGTGATAGATACGAGTAATTTGAATAATTAGCGACTTGAGACAACACGGCGTTTGTCGAAACTTTTTAAACTTAGAAATATAACGTCTTATCTAAAAAGAGTACGAAAATAAAAGTGTTCACTGTGCTCTGTTCCTTTTACTTTTTAATGTTTTTTTTATCAACTTTATTATTTTATCAACAAATTATTAGTATTATATTATTATTAGTATTATGTTATTATACTC
>JAHDVE020004050.1:0-107145 GCA_022606495.2 Halesus radiatus
CTGCCAACTCTGTCTCGATACTTAGCTCAGCTTTCCATATCACTGAGCTGTAAAGAGGACGCAGCGTACCGCTTGCCGCAACCATCCTACGGTCAATTTTTCCGTCTTGCCGGCCATCGCTTGAGAATTCAACCCCAAGGTATTTAAATTGGTCAGCCTGCTTCAACTGTGCCCCGTTAGCGAAGATGTTACAGTGAGTTTGGTCTCTTCCTATAACCATAACTTCTGTTTTTACGGTGATCATCCTCATTCCTGTCACCGTCTTCATTGAAGCGGTTGATCCACTCCTGGGACGCGGTAAACCTCGCGATGTCATCGGCAAATAATAACGAGCTGATTTCTGCATCGCCAAATATTGCTGCATCCGGTGTTTGGCTATTTTGGCTGATTTGTGAAGATAATGAAAAAGGATTGGCGACATGGGGCATAGTTAAATTCAGTGCTGTTTATCTATCAATATCTGTTTATAATGATTACACAACCTATATTACATATAGGTACACATATTTTTAGATTAAATTATTTAAATTACAATTAAATTACCTCAACGGTGGTTTATTGATAATGTAAGAAAGCTAATTTACAGCTATCTATTAGAATAATAAATTAACAAAGGAGTAAAGATCTAAAAAGGGCTTAAAGAGAAGTAAAAAAACACAAAAGTTCAACTAAACACAGTTGGTAATATATAACACTTGTTGGTAATAGAGAAAATGTTTCTCTAATAAGCATTTAAAAAGATGAAAACATAACAAAAATAAAATAAAAAAGCTGTAGTAACACAGCTAATTAGTAGGAAAAAAACAGTAATGTAAATTTTGATAAGCAGTATCGAAATAATACAGTCATGGGGGAAAACCTAACCGAAGAGATACTCGTTGTGGAATTTCAATGATATGATATGGTCAAAAATAAACCAGAGGAAAATCGAGATATTTAAATATAAATGTTTTCAGATAAAACTAATACTTAAACGTTTAGTTATCTGTTTATCGATCAACCAATATCTTCTATACAATCGATTTTAATTAAACCACAACCACGTTCGGTTTTATTATTAGATACATCTGTGTTGAAAATCAACACGCGTTGCCTCTTCGAAATTATGTTGGTAACGTTAGAATAAACAATCGTCTTAATAATTCTTCGTTCTAACGTTTATTCGCTTTTGGCACCTCCTGTTTGCACAAACCGTATTTTATGACTGTTCATCGATTATAATAACAGAAATTAACAGGGTGTTAACAATATTTACATTGCCGGCAACACAGAAAGTGAACACTTCAGTAAACACGGATGGCCTGGTCTAGACGAGTTTGTATGTATATGTGCATATATAGTATTCTTATGCTTATGTCTGTCTAGACTTTAGCTATATGGAAAAGTGTTATATATATTATGCATTTGTATAATATTTAGCGCTGTTAAATTAATAATGATGGCCTGATCGACGAGTGTATATCGAGAATGCTTAAAATGTTAAGCAATAAAGTCCGAATACATTAATATTGGACACTTTGTCTGGTGCCTTCTCCTTTCAGAGGTTGTATATTATCAGGGCATCAGTACCTGCTACCTACCTACTAGGATATTATTAACCAGTAGTTAAAACTAAAATCAATTATCAATATAGTGTGTAGAGAAATCCTATGTGGAAATTATTTTCTAAATAATGTTCCTCTTTAAAGAAATACTTATGTAATCTGTTGTAGGTCCCAAAGGCTGCCATAATAGTGCCAGATAATAGGACGCCAAAATTATGACCAAGTGGGTGAACCCGGTGGAAAGCACCCAGAAGCACACAGAGGAAGAGGTGTATAGACTATGTGGAAGAGAATTGTAGCAGAGCGAGAAGTATTGATGACCACAGACGAATAGCCAGGAATCGCACAAGTGGAGTACATTTGCAGAGGAGCTAAAACTGACACTAGGATGAAGCGTCGTGGAGATGAATGGTAGATGCCGATCGGAAAATGAGTAGGAAATAGATTAAAAACGTAGCCACAAAACGTGGGTTATTGCCGTATCCTACTTGTGGACATTATCAAAAAGTCATTATTTAACCTTCACCTACGCGTGCGTGGACCACATCCTGTAACATTTCTTATCAAACATTAAAGTAGGTTAACCATTAACCTACCTTCGCAATATTTCAGGTTCCATAATAAGGTTATTTCGGAAAACATATAACAAGACAGCTCCTAAATTTGAAAAGAATAATATTTAAGTATAACACAAACACATAAATTTTCATTAATTGAAAAACTAAAGTTCTTTAAAACTTAAGACAAGATTTTTGTGCATAGTGCAAAGGGTAACAATTATTATTTTTATAAACAATAATTATTAATCTAAAACACTCATCCAAATTGAAAAAACCTTCCGAGCAAAGATAAATGTCACCGGCAGGACTCAAACCCGCACCCTTCTAATGTCCGGTCAGATGCTCTACCGTTGAGCTACGTCGGCTTATCGCAAACCCGCCAAGTTAACAATATATACTAGTGTTTCATTCAATAATTACTGTTTTTTATTATATTTTCACCTGTAAACAAAAAAACAAATGAAAATGAAACACTAGTATATATTGATTAACTTGGCGGGTTTGCGATAAGCCGACGTAGCTCAACGGTAGAGCATCTGACCGGACATTAGAAGGGTGCGGGTTCGAGTCCTGCCGGCGACATTTATCTTTGCTCGGAAGGTTTTTCAATTTGGATGAGTGTTCTAGATTAATAATTATTGTTTATAAAAATAATAATTGTTACCCTTTGCACTATGCACAAAATCTTGTCTTAAGTTTTAAAGAACTTTAGTTTATCAATTAATAAATATTTGACAAGTCAAAGCAATTTTCACCAATAAAATGTAGACATAATTTGTCTCGACGCCATCTATTTGAGGGATTTAGCCGTTACAAGCCTTTCTCATACTATTAAAGTTGGTTGTTTACAGGTGAAAATATAATAAAAACAGTAATTATTGAATGGAACACTAGTATATATTGATTAACTTGGCAGGTTTGCGATAAGCCGACGTAGCTCAACGGTAGAGCATCTGACCGGACATTAGAAGGGTGCGGGTTCGAGTCCTGCCGGCGACATTTATCTTTGCTCGGAAGGTTTTTTTTCAACATAAATTTTCATTTAGCTTGTAGTCTAAAGTTTTAATATAGACCTGACGAAGGAAGGGTACTTCAAAATCGGTCGATCATTATATTGAATTGAAGTGGTTTAAAACAAATGTATGTTTTTATATTATAAGTATAGCAAGCTACAAAGTAAATGCTTTTTACGAATGTAGAAATATACTTCTTAAAACTTCGATTATAAAACTTATACAAAATGTAGTATAATTATAATAAAAAAGGAGTTATTTTAAGAGCAAACAAAGTGCCATTGTGGCGAAGTGTTATGTTATGAAGAAATGCGTGTAGTGTTGGGTTTCCGCGCAATCAAAATATTTTCTCAGTTGTCTTGGAATATGACCATCATAATAAGATAACAAGATTCACGATAAAGGCAATATGGCTGCTGCATTTGTACTTAATAATGCTAAGATAGAAGATAGGGCAACCGACCGGCTTGTAAATTAATTAACATTATTTATGATTAAAAGGGTTCAATAAGTACTAACTTATTTAATTCATATTATCTGAAGACCAATAAAGCATCCCTGAGGTACACCCCCGGGAACAAGCCGTGGATTCTTTTTAATAGTGTTACGAACTAGACATTACTTCCATTTTTTTATCTTGCATATTTGAGAGCTTGTGCTGTGGATGAGGATTTGATAGTAGATTATTGAATACGAATTCCCAAATAATAATTACCAAATTTAACACCAGAGTGGAGTTATTAATCGAATCGTTACTTGAAATAGCATAAGTTATTTAGTGACCAGATTAAAATAGTCAGGTACTTCCCAAATTCACCATTCGCGTTTCTTTCAACCTCATAACACTGCCCAAAAAATATAGAGATGGAAATGAGAATCATATTTATTAATATTATCATAAATCTTTTTACCAGAAAGCTGTAAAAAAACATACTGGCGGGGTTTCATTCGTAAAATGTAATTAATATATTGATCGGGTCGGTAGCCCTATTGATGGCGCGTGTACAAGGTACAGTGTGTACCAATGCGTACGGCATGCGTTAGTTCAATACTGCGGTGGGTGGAACATTTCACTTTAATTGTTATTATCGTACCAGGAACAGGAGATATCTATGAATTATGATGAATATTAAATATCGGAACATTGTTATGGTAATTCAAGATCGGCTATTAGCAACAGAGTGATTGTGCAGTGACGCAGTAGTAAACAGGAGATTATATGTAACGCATTAATACATATTGTACCAAGTAATGCGACGAAAACAACATAGATGGCTATGTTATGGTTAGAATTTAAATAATATTAACCTAACCAAACTTAACCTAACCTAATGATACGTAATCTAAACTAACCTAACTTAACCACATCTAAGCTAACAAAGTAAACGAAGTAGAACTGATAGCATGTTCAATAATAGAAGAACACAATCTAAATAAACCCAAGTACGGTGAAAACAGTGCCAATCTTTTTGTTGTGGATTTTGATGACGGAAGGATGTTGGAAACGTTTTTACGTCTGTCAAGCGCTGCGATTGGCTAGAAAAAGTATCTGGTAGCTTTTATCTCCCAACACGAATAAGGGCTTTTAGATGTCTGGTATTAGAAAGAAAAGAGTGCAGTCGTTACATAGTCAACTTTAATTGTAGTTCACATTGTAACAATATACTGAATGATGTAACTATGTACTTTGAAGATTAGATATCATCAGGAAGTCAGACGGCACACAAAAAATCACATGCGCTCGCTGTTACAAACAGGGAAATGTTTCTGTCGGTCAAAATATGCGCAAACAAATATAAATGTTAAGAGCTGATTGCAAGACCAGTCATAAACAGACAGAATACTCATAGAGGCTCCGTGTTCAGAGGCTGATTCACATTAAATACCGATGGGAGGAGATAATCCACAAACCGTAAAGGAGAATGCGGAATTTTTGCTTTCACACTCACTCAGAGTCACTGCTCGTTTTGTGATGCACTCACAGATGGACCAGTTGCTCTCAAAATATTGCTTGTTGATGCACATTCTTGGTTTATTGACGTTCAGTTCTCGGATTCAAGCGGAAATATGTGCCGGTCCATAAAATCTACATTCCATTCCGTTCAGGATCATGAATCCTGTCAGACATGCAAAAATAGTTAAACATTCTGTAAGTAACTGGGTTTTTAGGTTGGACGGTCAGGTTGGTAAATATAATCTGTGATTTTGAGCCTCGCATCATTCAAATATTATGAGTTTATGCGATGGTAAAACACCGTGTTTTTACTTCATTTTTAAGAAAGAAACACACACCCATTAAATACACAACAGTATTATTAAATACTCATTAAAATTATCATGAATTTCTGCAACATTCCAAGCTCTGGTGTCAATAGAGGCAAGCAAATCTTATCCTAGCATGTTTAAGATTTTCTTAACTACGTGTCTTTTCATTTTTTGTATGTTAATACTGACTGCATTGTTTAGTTCATTTTCTTGATAATTATGATAATTTCAACTACATACCTACATAACAAACAGTAGTTGTTACTGGAATAAACAAAGTTGAAATAGACAAGTCACAATATGTTCTTCTTTAGCATATATAAATGTAAAGTACCTGTACAATATATCGCACTTGTTATCAATGGTAAAGCTACGGTGATTGCAACTTCCTGTGACATAACTGAATAACCTGAATACAGTAATCAGTAACTGCACGACTACTGTAGGTGTTTGGCGAGTCTTAACCGAGTAATATAATAAAATTTAATTTTAGTCAGGAATGCAACTGTTACCTACAGAGTTTCGCTACAGCCAGCGTGGCACAGTTTGACATTCTGTAGAAGGATAAATAAGCCAGGATTAATGTCCATGAAAGTAATTGAAGACAAGTAACTAATTGTCAGCGGTCTTTCAAACCGTCATGCATTCCGCAGAGTTACTCTTATTTTCTATCCAATGAAAGTATTTCAAATATAACGGCCTGATTGTATCACTTTAGTAGGTGCTTGGGACAAGTGATTCATAATAAAAAGCGTCATGGTTATGCAGAATAATTTGTAAGTTAGTATGTAGATACTGTACCATAATGCGCAATGAATGTCAAAATTAATTTGCAATGCAAATATGCACGAAAATGATACGTAGTTATTATTTCATGTGAACATATATTATGTATACAAAATAAATCATATGAGTTCGTTTATATTAAACTGTGTACATCTGAATGGCGTTCGACCCTGAGAATTATTGCAAATCGTAATGATACAGGTACATATTAATTTGCAAAACTGGGATTTTACATATGTCCTTGATAAATACGAGATATGTGAAATATTTATTTATTTATTTGTAAGAAACAAACAGCTTTTAATACACAAAGGAAGTTTTACAAAAGGTAAGACAACAAAGTTTCTTATGCTAAAAGTGGTTAAGTAAGTATGTTTTATTACAAAAAACAAAATAAGAAGTAAAGGAGGAGAGGAAGAGGAATAAAAGGATCGGGACAGGAGATGCTCTCGATACATTTTATAGGCGTGCATTACAATTTGTGATCGCACGTATTATTGCGGTTCGATATTTTGAGAGGGTATTGTGAAGAATGTCGATATTGTAAAATTGTGCATCATATTGCGCACAAATACGGGGAATTGGAGAATTTATCCTGAGATTGGTCCTGCATGCGGGCAAATAAAAAAATCGGTAATAAAATATATCGAAAACGTCAGTCGGATACCGAAACACTTTCAATGATTGAAGTATAAATCCAGTTAAAATACATCGAGCGAAGCACAATAGATGGGAAAATGATAAATCACAATTGAATTAGAACTTTGAAACGCAGATGAATATGATCGATCACAGAAAACAAAAAAATGTTAAATTAAAATCGTGAGTTTTTTATAAGCTTCCCATGGTTATTAAATATTTGTTGAATCCACAAAAAATAGATGATTATTATTTATTATATTATATTATCTACACACGAATAAATGTATTATGCGATATAGTCCATCGAGGAAGTCCGCTATGATGGTGGTGGCCTTCAAAAGATGATATTTAGTGAGAATCTTAACTCCGAATTCCAAAGGAGAAACTTGAAATATTGATAATTAACCGGCTCTAATGTAAATCAGATGGCGAGAGAAGTAACGTAACCATGACGATTATAGATAAATATGACATCATTAGGCCTACATGAAACGGATCACATAGAAAAATGGTATTTTAA
This sequence comes from Halesus radiatus, assembly GCA_022606495.2. Lineage (NCBI taxonomy): Eukaryota > Metazoa > Arthropoda > Insecta > Trichoptera > Limnephilidae > Halesus > Halesus radiatus. Next base: position 7,331 of record JAHDVE020004050.1, read on the forward strand.
CTGTTTTTTTATGCTTGGGAAAGGTTGTATTTTTTTATAGTAAGTAAAGAATTTGAATAACTCTGATGATTATGATGTTACTTTAACTGATTAATTTTTGTGTGTAATAAAAAGTTTCTAAAACTGGATGACGTGTTGAAATCAACCCTTGTATAACATGTATTGAAATTTCAATAATCAATGGAGAAGTCAATGTATTTAGGAACCTAACACGTTACAAAAGTAGATTGTACAAAAGTGAAAAAAAAATCACGTTCAGTGGCTACACTTTCGCCTGTAATAAAGATAAGGTCATTAGCGGACAAAACTTGAAACAATGTCAACAACTGATTTATATTTAAATAACTGCGTGTATTGGAAGATCACAGCTGGTCAGAAGGTTGCTTGATGATATTCGCAGCAATGACCTTTATTATTTTATTGTGATTTTAAAATGATAAAATTGAAAAGGAAAAGTGTTTCTACGTAATAAAAATGTTTAGTAAAACCGTGTATGATCGTGTGAAAGTTGATGAGATTCGCAAATAATGCAAGGCGTAACGACTGAGATTAAGAAGGGGATGCTTAGATGTTTTGGGCATGTAGAGCGAATGAACGAAGAAAGAAGTGTAAAGAGAATATGTGACACAAATGTGAATGGAAGAAGAAGTCGAGGACGCCCGAGGAAAACATGGTACGAACAAGTGAATCAAATACTTGAGTCAGGCCATGTCAGAAGTCAGAATAACAGATAATGTATAAGACAATGTGTGAATGTGAATGAAATAAGAAGTGTGTGCCAAGATCGAGTTATTTGGCGGTCCGTCCACTCTGCCTACAGTTAATACTCCTCCGAGGATACGGCGTGATAGTTAGTTATTTAAAAAAAAACACAATTTTTTAATAATAAACTAGCAGAATTGATGATTATTTATGGCAATTATCGTACATTATAGCTTCCGGTATCGAGTAGCAAGATTTTCATGTTATATAGAAAATACAAAGGCCATTGTGGCATCCCTGCTAGTGCCATGTAATTATCCGTGCAGTACCTAACAAAGCACTATTTGACAAATAAGTTAGGGTGAGAATGATGCTAGATTTACGACCACTAAATATCCTGACTCCACGTGAATAACCGCCATACAAATGAACCTTCCCCACTGACCAATGAAAAGATCCCAGGAATTGTGGCAATTCTAAAAGGACAATTGACAATTGACCGTTTCCGTTCCTGCGTATGCAACTTTTCTGGATATTGAATTACAGGAGCAATGACATCCACGGGAAGCATGGGGGATGATTTTCAACCACCAACCCTCAACCCTCGAAAGCTTACTTATTGGTGACTCATTTATTGGATGTATTATATATTTGCGGTCACATCTAATTAATGTAATGGACGCAATTCATTTCAGCAGCACGTGATAGGGTGCTTGTTTGTAAAGCTTTGGAAGTTAATCTGTTTGCTATAAGGCCACGATTCAATCATGTAGGTATTACGAAACTGAAAAAATAATAATGATTAATGCACAGTTAATTACCGTTTCTTAAATAATTGTTAATTTTGTAAGCCGTAATGGAATAATAACAGTGACCCCCTTTCGTCACGAATTAAGTGAATCTTGAACCGGAATGAATTCATGTAATAAGTAATTGTTTGAAAATAACTCCAACACTCTAATTAAATGTCTGAATAATGATAAATTAATTGATTACAATATATTTGTGTTGAATAAATTTAAAAATTAATTTGCACGTGATAATAATTACGTATTAGTCTTTATTAGTATATTCAGACAACGGTGAGTCATCGTAACAATTGGCACAAATTAACAATTGTGCTCTACTCACACTCATGGTTTTATCCACATTCATACACTTGTATCAATCGTTTCATGTTACAAACTATTATGTTATTTCTACCTTTTCTGACTCAAGCATTTGATTCACTTCGTCAGGTCATTTATTCCTGGGGATATCCCCGACTTCACCAATCATCCTTTTACTTTATCCTGGTACTCATTTCTGGATGTCCAAACCATATAATCGTCAATACCCAACCACGTTCTGAATCATCCGAAAACCGTATCACAATATAAACGAAAATATTATGACAAACTTTGATTCTATTTCTACCTCTACCGTGAACAATAATATTTATAATAAACTTGGTTTCTGAATCACAGGCCATTAATAAGGTACGCAAACCGCGAGATTGCATCAATTTTGCCAGAAACGTAAACATAACTGAACAATATAAACAATATCCTGCAGATTGAGGTAAAGCATGCACAGAATGAAAAAGCTCGAATTTTAATATCGGTAAATAACTCGGCTAAATATAAGTTCGAATTCAAACACTCGAGCCTTATTTTCATACGAATATTTAAAGTTTAACCACTCAGCTGTGCGCCGCATACCATACCAGATATAAGCCATAACATTTTACCGTGTATTTATAGGAACATTAACCATAATAATTGAACACGTGCAACTGTGAAAACAAACAGAATAAGTTAAGAAAATCGAGATCACTGACAGCCTCACAGGTGCAGTGGCGCAAACGGGTGATTCATGAAAGTGAAATCTCGAATACCGCTGTAACTTAGATGTAAAAAAACCTTAATAATTATATCTGCGTTGCAAAATGATTGATCATATAATTTTGGACGCATCGTGCGAAAGTGCTTCCATGTAAACTGTACACGTAATTGGTATTGCTATAATTATTTAAGTTGTAGAGAAATAAAAGTAAACAAGGCAATTACCTGGCATTGTGAGCGTTTGGTATTTATGCTGGACATGGTATATCCATGAAAAAACACAGGTATTATTATACTCGTCTACGTCAAATTTATAATGAAAGTTTCGTGAAAAAAAAACTGTATTTTTATCAGACATTGGTGGATGGATTTATTTGGATAAAATTATAAAAAAAATACCTTTCAGGGGAGGCAATTGGGGAGACTTCCACCGAGTGGATGAAGAATGCAAGATCAACGTGAACAAATACTTTTTCTTCATTTTCCCCTTCATCAACCATCTGGCGTCTAGTTTTTGACATGCAAATTCTCCAGTTATCTCTCGAATATTGGCAACTCTCAACTATCCGAAGTAGGCAGTTTTCTTTAGGTCGTAAGTCCATTTAAATTCTGGGCGACCTCTGTTTGTCTTTTTACAACCATCCGATTGCTAAATACTAAATGCTCAGCATGGTGAAGATTGTGACGGTAATGTCGGTTACCTTTAAAAAAACACCCTCACTTAATACATAAGCATCTATCTCTAAATGGTGAACTCCCGTATAAATAATAATATTAAAAATATTGTACTTATAATAATAATAATAAAAATAGGATTACTTCTGTAGTGCCGTTTTCGTGGGAAAATCACCTTAAGGGCGACTTACAACTAATTTAACCAATCATTTAGACTTATCTTATAACTAATACCTTACAGCTAAGATTTATTACTAATGACTTACAAGTAAGATTTGTAACTAGTGACTTACAACTAAGACTTACAGCTAGCGACTAACTACTGAGATTTATAACTTGTGACTTACAACTAAGACTTATAGCAAGTGACTGACTACTGATATTTATAAGTAGTGACTTACAACTAAGACTTATAGCTAGTGACGAACTACACAGATTTATAACTAGTGAATTACATCTAAGACTTATAGCTAGTGACTAACTACTGATATTTATAACTAGTGACTTATATATATGTGACCTATATAGTTAGTGACTAACAACTGACACTTATTAACTAGAAACTAACTACTGAGACTTAAAAACAAGACTTATACATAGTTACTGACTTTCAATTTAGACTTAAGTATATCTAGTGACTAATACGTATTTATAACCAAGTGCGTGTTTATACACGATACTTACACTATACTACTTACCTACTAACTAACTAACTAACTAACCATCACGCCGTTTCCCCGCAGGGGTAGGCAGAGAGGACGGACCGCCAAACAACTCGATCTTGGCATACACCTCTTGCTTCATTCACATTCATACATCGTCTCATACATTCTCTTCTATTATTCCGACTTCTGACATGGCCCGACTCAAGTATTTGATTCACTTGATCATGCCATGTCTTCCTCGGACGTCCTCGGCTTCTTCTTCCATTCACATTCGCGTCATACATTCTTCTTACACTCCTTTCTTCGTTCATTCGCTCCACATGCCCAAACCATCTAAGCGTCCCTTTCTTAATCTTACTCATTACGCTTACATCAGCCTTGCATTCTTTACGAATTTCAATATTTTCACACGATCATACATGGTTTTACCACACATTCGTCTCAGAGATCTCATTTCTACGGCATTCAGTTTACTTTCATCCTTCTTCTGCCAATTCTATGCCTCACTGCCATACATCAGGGTTGGTATCAGCACTCCATTGTGGACTGCTAGCTTCGCTTCTTTGGACAACTTTTTGTTGGTGCCAACCGCGTTCAGTCCTCCATTAATGGAGTTTCCTGCATTCACCCTTCTTTCAATATCCCTATCAGTCTTTCCATCTCTCGTAAACATACTTCCCAAATATACAAACTCATCGACCTGCTCCAAGTATTCGTCATTCACAACTATATTGCACACTGTTTTCGCAATCTCTCTTTCAAACACCATGACTTTAGACTTAGTTACATTCATCATTAGCTCGTTCTTCATGCATACTTCATTCATCCTAGATACGAGGGACTGTAGATCTTCCACACTGTTAGCAATCCCTATATAAAAACATTTTTTACTTTGCAGATATAAAAGGAACCCACTCCATAAACGCTTGGTCAATTCTGTCACAAGCTTGCAATAAAAAGGTTTACGTTTAGCTTTCCGTCATTCCTTGTGTAAGTTGGCATTCAATTTGCGTAGAGACATTAAAATATAATGGCCATAAAAAAGTTATGATTGTTTAGGCAGCTGCACTTCGGGTTCGTTCACCTACACTTATAAATGTCGCAAAAAGTAATACTGTTTTCATTCCGTGTATTCCGTTTATCATTAATCATTTCGAGTCGTAGATTGCTTTGAAGCGTGAAATATAAAAGGTTGGTAATCGTTTTAAAAATCCCTCCCAGCAGGCAAGTACGACTGAACGAAACATTTTATAAGAATTTAGGTAGATGGGTATTCACAAAAAAACTTTTTTATATTGCCCCACTGTCACAAAATCTTGACGATGATATTATTATTTTTGCCCGATCAGGAATGAAATTATTTAGTCCTCTCATAAGAGTAATTCTAAGACATTGTCAGAACCAATAGGTTACATTTAAATTCAATTCGTATGAATTAAATAAAACGACACTCCACCTAAATGTAATTCCTCGACTACACGATCGCTCAACCACCCAACTCGAACGTTTGGGCGATTGTGTAGGGATAGTTCGTATGCGTTGGGCCAACGGTGACTCGAGTTCGGCGAGTTCGCCCGAGATTGCTCCGGTGGCGAACTAGTTGGCCCAACCTTCAATATAGTTGGCCGAACTCGTACAAACCGACCTCCAAGTATTGGCCGTTCAGTACGAGTTGGGCAGGCGATCCCGACGGACGTGTTGCGCGAAGAATAAAACATGACTGAACTATATTTATAATGACGAAAAAATACTAAAATATGCAACTAGCCCCCAAATTATTAAATAAATGCCCAAATATTCATTATACATATTTGGCTAATAATAATAATAATTTGTATATCGCCGTTTTTCATGAAAAACCATCTCAATAACGAAATGCATGTAATCTGATGTATAATCTGAGCTAGTTTTTATATTTTTGGGCTGAAATCTGACTCAGGTTGTGCGTAAACGTAAAATACGGAGCTGGAACAGGCGCAACAGCTATCCGTTATATTTATTTACGGTCTTATGAGTACCTATTGAGAAACGAATTGTATCAATAATATTATAAATTTTGGTAGAATTTACATGAATATCGGTAGATTAATAGATTTTAACTAAAATGGCATCACTAGTTTGGAGTTCGTAGTTGGAACGCTGGCCGATCGTGTAGTTGCCTCATTTATAGTCAATATACGATCGCCCAACGTCCCAACTCCGAACTGAGTTCGGGTTGGAACGATGGGCGATTGTGTGGTCGAGGCATTAGACACAAAGCTAGAATTATTTGAAAAAAATGTAATTACTTAAAATCAATTTATTGTAATTACAATGCGGTATATAAGCTTCAATAAGTTATTCAAACAAATTGACTTCTAGAAAAATCAATAGATACCCCATTGGTATATCCGGGACACTATCTAGATTTCAAATAAATTCGGCTAAAACCTTGCAATCGTACAAAAATATAGTAGCCAATAATATGGAAATTAATTGAAGACGATATTGGAAATTCTTAAATATCGACAAAAATAACGGAAAGAGATAAGATTAGAAACTAACTCGTGGTCGTATGTAAAAATAATTTGATATTACATTCTACAATAAATCGTTCTTTAAAATAAAATAAAAATAATAACTGGGTCTAATAAGTTTGGCAAAACATGGATAACATTGAGCACATTGAACCCTGAATTAACAATATTATTCTTACAAGGATTTAAGGACAAACACCGGTTACAAATGTAGATAAATCAACAGCTCAAAAGTTTACAATTTTACAATGAATAGTTAGGCAATAGTACAGTGTACAGATGTTTAGCAAAAGTTTCGACGTGGCAAACATGTGCTGACCATCAATCTCACGCACTTACGACTGTGGAAGTATGAAAGGGTCCCCAGAGGCTCCAATGGTAGCTCGTTAGAGAACGCACCATTGATTAACTTGAACAAAAACCCTCAAAAAAATTAACTTGTGTCTTAAAACGTAGAATTTTTACAATGGCACAAATCTTCACACAACAAACAAAGAAAAAACACAGTTTCATATGACAAGGAACATTTTATCGAACTCGATGAATATCGCTTATATTGAAAGAAACAACGAGGTAGAATTTTAAAATCCAGCACTCAAATATGACCCTGGACATCACTTTGCAGAATGCTAACTCAATCAATACCGCAAATGATTTAATTATCTGTAAACTCTAAATTATATAAAAGAGATCCCAAAATATCTGAAAATAGGTGCCGTTTGAAAATCAGTAAAAGCTATTTTTAACGTTTTACCTAAAATTCCAGTACGTATTTCATACAGAATTTGAAAGATTACAGTTTGAGGATTATTGTCTTCTGAAACCTTATACTCTTTCCTAATTATCCGCATAAAATTTACAGATAGATCATTCGTAGTATTTATTGAGTTAGCAACCTGCGAAGTCGTATTTTTTAGTGCTGACCCTTAAGATGAAATAATTATATTCATGAAAAAGTAGAAGAACTTTTGATAAAATGTCTGACTAAGATGTTTTTGAAAAAGTCTATCTTTATTACGACATTTTTCCCAATTTGTACACGATTATGCACGAATAACCGAAAATAAAGCAAGCAATTATAATGTGGAATGTGTAAATCTAATACGAAGAGTGTAAAGATGAAACTAGATAAGTTAAAAACTCGAGATGTTTGTGAGAAGGTTTTTTCCTTTCAAATAAAGATTTCATTATTGTCCTTAACCTTTACGTTTATTGCTTCGCAGACAAAATATTAATTATTAAACCTAACTTGTTATTGCTGCCTTCCTAAAAATTGAGATATTATCTACAGTGGGGTGTAGGCAGAAGACGATAATTTATCACCGCATCATACTTCTTGCATTCAAACCTCGTATAAATGTTTGTAATTATTATTTGTAACTTTCACGGGGCGCCATTGTTGATGAGCGGCAAGACGTCTTAATGTAGTATGGTAGTAAAGACCATGTAGGAGGTTGTATGACGTCACAGGTTCGCGTAATGAGGGAGTCCACGAGCTTAGTCAAAATGGCTAAACTCAAAGATTTGCCATTTATCACGCGCAAGAATCCCCTAACCGCAAACAAACGATAACGAAAATAAACAAATACAAACCATTAAAATAAATTATAAGTAATTACGCAGAAATTGTGAGCTATATAAAGACTTATGACGATTGAAGTACCTACAATAGTTCAATATTAAATCGTGCATATACTCGTAAATAATTAGATTTTTTTGTTTGGTAGCTAGTATTCGTTACATACTCTACATAACAACAGATTTGTAAAATATATATATATATATATATATATATATTATTTCCTAAGGTAAGCTGTTGATGGTGCTTAGGAAAGGAGTGATCGTTAATATAAAATAATTAAAAAAAAAATTTAAAAACAGTTAAAACAAATATAAAAAAAATAAATTAAAAACGTTTCAAGGAAAGGTGTACAGAAACATGAATAATATTAATAAAATAAATAAAAAATGCAATTATGTTAATAATGATAAGGAAATCCAGTATATTTTTTTATCAATAATAACTTTCAAACTTAAATACCAGTATATTTCGTTTTTTTCTAAAGTTAGTTTTCATCGTTAAAGTTAAAGTTTCAATTTTTCAAAGTCGGCCAAAACGCTCCAAATCCATGGCCGGTCAGTTTTGAGGTGAGAATGTCAAATGTCAAAACAAGGATGAGCTTTTCCGTACATAATTTTAAATTCTATTCATACTAAACCATAACTAAACATAAGTAATAAAATTATCTACCATTAGAATAATAATAGTATTGAGAATTAACATTTTCATAATATCCGTATTGATAATAATAATAATAATCGGATGATTTTTATAGCGCCGTTTTTGTGAAAAATCACCTTAAGGGCACTTTGATAATTGGTTTGCTCGTGAATATTCTAATTTCTTTCAATAATAATAGTTGTTTATATTGAATATAGTTAAAATATCGCCAAAATCAAAAAATACGTGCATAAAATACAAAACAAAATCAAAAAATATAAATATTCATACTAATCCAAAAACAGAATGCGCACGTGACGTCAGATGTTCCAAATGCATTAGTACCAAAATAACACAGTGTTTTGATGAGACGATTTTTCATTCACTCTTAAATAAAGATATATAAATTCTACGTACAATTAATGCATAATGAAAGTTCGGCGTTTTGAAATTTTGATCTATTGTATACGAATATATATTTTAAAGCCATTATATTTTTCACTGGAGTTCCTTATTAAGGTAATTGGATAGGCATTTAGAAATATGAATAACAAACAGCCTGTCCGAAAGTCCAAGTAACATAATAACCCAAAATATAATGACAAAAAATCGTCTTTGAGGAGAGCGATGCAAGGTTAAAAAAATAAGGAGTACCTACGTAGCTACCTACTACTGGTATTTTCAAATTATTATTTTGGAGACTATAAATGTAACTTTACACAAGCATGCCTTGTATTGTACATGTTTCTCGAGTTTTTTTTGCGGTATTGTTACAAGCCTGTGCTTGTAAATATAATGTAAATAAAAAGCAAAAATCCTAATCATGAGTGTTCTCCTACACGACCTACCTACCTATTTTGAAAGAAATTTTCATTAATAATTTATACTGCATACAAAACAAACTAACCGTATATGCAATACATGAGGGTGTTTAGTTTTACCTTTGTTTTTATGTATGAAAAAGTATCAGGAAAACAGGAAGAAAACAGGGGTGTTAACAGGACGTGCACATAGACTACATAGTCTGAGCCCCTGGGGTGGCGTCAGGGTTAATTGGAGAGCTATTTCTGTTCAACCGAGTCTCAAGTATCTACTCATTTTATAGCTTCTGTTTAGGAAACGTCGGGGGTGAACGGTAACAGACAGTACCCGATAGATAACAAGAGAATCAATAGTTGAAGCCAGTCCAATATTATTTACAGAACATCTGGTGATGATTTGAAACGAGGAGTAATGATTTACTGTACATCAGAAAGCGGCATCGATTAAAAGATATTTAAGAACACAAAACAAATAAAAAACACATCAATTATTTAATTTTAGACAGGTGAACGTAGGGCCGTTCGGGCACGTCTCTTTGACTTGAGGCAAAGTCACGTTTGCATCAAAATTTAAATGTCAAATATTTATTTTCACGTAATAAAACATTTGGCAACTCTTTGCATGATGACCAGAGGCTCGCATTCCTGATGGAAGTATGGGTTATACTATATTACATGCACGAAACTGGAAGAAAGAAACGAGTATTTTGTTGCTGCCTGCTGTGGTCACCTCACCTGAGGGCAAATTGTCTAAGATGAAGCGACCCGCAGTTCGAAGTGGGAAATTTATAAAAATGTTGGCATTTGATGATTTATGTGGAAACAGGTCAGTTTGATCTGTTAATAGATGAGGTACAAATATGTTGCATTATGTATTTTTTAAAACTGTTATTTAGGTACCTACGTAATAATGTACAGAGAAGCTAAAAGAGATATAAAGACAATTGAATTGTAAATACATAGATATTACCTATTGAATAGATACATTAGAACATATACGAGTATAATATCAATGACAAATAGGATTTAAACAGTAACTTCAATGTCATGCAATGTGCAGTGTTTTCTAATATGTGTCCTGTGCGTGTAAAGTCATACCATCTCAGCCCAAAACATTGTCATTTAATTAAGTTTTAATCTGGAGTGCCCTTCCAGGTAAGTATGTTTTCTGTATATGTACATAATAAGATAAACCCTAGCAAGTAGTATTTGTACAGCGCCCTTGAGGTGATTTTTTTTACAAAAATGGCGCTATATAAATCGACCAAGTATTATTATTATAATTACAGCAAAAAACAATGGAAACAAGTGATTTTATAATAATCCAATATATAAATTTGGAGGACATATGTATGTTTGTTTGTTTCATTATTAACCATTATCTCAGCGCTGGAATGGGTTACGGGGTCGAATTAAGTCGATAGTAAAATACACTTTTTTAACAACACAAAAAACTTAAACTGCATTTAAAAAAAATGTATTTTGTCTATAATTAATTTATTTAATAATCAGTATCCTGAAGAGGAAACCATTGGTTTCGAAACATTCGAATAGTGGTTTATGCAAAATAACTCTTAATCATTTAGTAATTAATTTACATCTATTGAAGAATTAATAATTAATTTATTCATTTAATTTCATCTTTTATTATTAGGTAGCTAGAGAATTCATTTGCTCGATGTTTATACATACATGTTAAATATCGTGTAAAATTCCAAAAGGGCGTGAATAAATGAATAAATGAACACATTTCAATTGAAAAAACGACGTTTATGAATTTTTATTACTAATTTAAAATCGTTAACAACAAAAGTTGGGAAAATAAAGGCATTATACCCATTAGCATCATCGCACAAAGTTACACAACCTGTTTCATGTACGATAAAAAATGTATATTCTTTACTATGGGAAACATATTTATGCAACCCGACAACGAATGCTTGATATAAACATAACTTTGTCGTTCGGTTAACGAAATCGGTCGAATTTCGCAAAGGCTATTAACTTTACACGGCAGCCGCGATGTTTCACTCAAAATAATGAAATATTATGAAACTTTAATGATCATACACTGCTTTATAATGGAGAGCGAGCTGGGGTTCAAATTGATTTCGCATTGTGAAAACTCAGGTGGGAGACATCGGAACACTGGGAATGGACTATCACATGATTTATGACTGACAATAGACTCATTCAGAGCGAAACTCAGAACTCATCTCTTCAGAAAGTCATTTAAATGGATAATAGAGTTTCAGAATCATTTCAGGGCTAGCCCGTAGTACCTACATGCAAAAATATACTAACAATCATGTAAACACCATTTGTTGCCTAATCCACAAAATCTCGGTCAATCTAAGCAGATCGACGGTCATGTTGTTATGCTTGATGACTGATAAAACATTTGAACACACGCTGAAACGGGCTGAGAATCGGCAGCGAAAAGGGATCGTTCAAATTACAAAAAATAGGAAATGGCGCTTATCGTCGATCGAATAAGACGGAGGTTCTAAGAACCCAGCCTTATTTTGAAAGTAATTTTACATAATTTTAGTTTCGTAGTTTTTTGGTGATATTTCAGAAATATGCACTTAAAAATTAGCCAAGTATAAATATATTTTTATGAAGACTGTGGAATCTGGAATCGAGATAATGTGCAAACATAAAACACACTCGAATAGTATTGCGGCGAGACTAGGTGAACCATGAGAGTGAGGAGATGGATTGGAGAACGTATTTGTGCGTGGGAACCACAGACTACTTGTTGGTAAGTGTTACCCAATGAGAAGCAGAATGATCTCTCAGCTATCAGCTACGGGTCTATGGTTTTTGCAGATAAGCGACAGTGACAGAAAAGATCTTAAAGCACCGCTCAGAAGAGCCTACAATGTTAGGGGTAAACTAAACAACCCCAGGATGTTTGTATCGGGATATTGAAAAGCTTCTACAAAACTCCTGTACAAAATAGTTTTTTTTCATGTTTTCGTGTTTATTAACCCGTGAAACAGCAAAAATACTGTAACGGTGAGCTCTGGCGTAAAAAAATTGCACAATCGGAAATTAATAAAGGCATTGGTCATTATTAACATACAATTGTAATAAAATACACGTTTATAGATTAACCTATTTGTTTGTTGCATTAACCAGTCTAGTTTCCGCTACATAATTATAAAAAATTGTAAATGATGGAACAGAAAGAGAGAAAAAAAGTGAAATTGAAAAAAAATAACATAATAAAGATAAGTAATCCAGTTTCTACGAAACACTAAATAAAACAAATTAAAAATAGATACATACAACAATACATAGATAACGTAAAATCCAATGACTAAATATAATACATTTAATTTTTTCTGACATAAATTTACTGTATTTTCCTTAGGAGAATTATATTAACTATCCATTAGGATAAATGGAAAAATATAATGTATATCAAAGGGTATTGGAAATAAAAATTAAAAGATTTTAAGACTTTCATTATAAGTACATATATAGAAATAATATGAATAGCTTCACCATATTTTGGTAATGTCTTCGGAAGGCGAAACAGATGTCACGTGAAATAATAAATTACCTAGTAGGATCTTTTTTTTTACAAATAAGCCGTTTTTAAACTAAATAAGTCTCTATTCCTAAACCATAAATGTTAACCATTCAACAATATTGTTTAAAAGACCCACCTGATCATAAACATGTTCGTCACTAGTGTAAGTCGCTAGTTACAGGTCTTAATTGTAAGTCGCTGGCTACATAAGTCTTAGATAAAAGTCACTAATTATAAGTCCGAATTAGTTAGTTCCTAGTTATAAATCTTAGCTGTAGTAATAAATCTAAGATGTAAATTATTATATGTAAGTCTAAGCGATAAGGTATAGGTTAGATAAATTATATTGTAAAGCGCCCTTGAAGTGATTTTCTCACGAAAACGGCGCTATAGAAATACTCAATTATTATTATTAAATAATTAAATCTTCAAAAGATTGGTTTTCATTTTGTGGCGTCATTATTCATAAATGAATTAAAAATTACTCTGTAATCACCACTTTAATAATATATACATATCAACATTGTATTCTGTATATTCCTGATGGGGAAAGCCTTCGAAATTTGTTGATATTTAATATTAATAAAGTGGTGATTAAAAAGTAATTTTTAATTCATTTATAAATAATAATAGTATAATTTCTTCAAACGATTGTTTTTCACTCAAGTAATATACTTTGCATTCACCACTTTATTAATATAAAGATTTCTACATTTTTAGTATTACCACTGATGAAGAAAGCATAGCTTTTGAAACATCTAGATAAATTTATATCCATACCATATCTTATACCATATTAAACTTTATTACCAGAGTGGAAGATACTTTCAGTATCGCACTGGTGAAAGACCACCGTTCAGAATTGAAACGTTGCTTGAAATGGCTTTAGCCGTGTTTGGTAACCAGATCTGAATAACCAGGTATTTCCCCACCTTCCTCCTTCCCCTCCCCAATACCTTCAGTCTCACAACATTCCCCAATTGGGGATGCTATAGTCTCACTGGCTCCAGATGGTTGGGAGCAGTTGAGTTTTTAGTTTTCAGTTTTCAGTTTACATTAATACCGCACAAGAGACTCTTGTGCGGTATTAATGTAAAAAAAAAAAAATAAATATAGAGATGAATGCAAAGTATATTACTTAATTCATTTATAAATAATAATAGTATTTAATAATATTAAAAACTACAAAAAAAATTCAGACACAAACATTTAAAATATTCATAATATTAAATTAAATACATCATCTAGCAATTTAATCGTCTAGAATACGTCGCTTTACTTAACGTTCAAAATGTCCATTAAGTTTTGCGTTCAAATAATTTCGGCTAAGTGGCACTTTATCATCGACAAAAACCCAACATATTTCCTCTTTGAAACATTAATAGCGCTCCATTACAAGATGTGGGTCTCATTTAAGAGATTTAAACTTAGACAATATGATTCCGTGCGCGAATAATCATCATAATGTATTCAATAATCGTAGTATGTAGTCCATTTCTCTGAGCTTGCAGTGCGCCCAGATGAAGCGGAATGGAATCAATCATAATTAATTAAGTATGCCTGTTACTCAACCTAGTAGCATCGATATTAGATATAAGACCATCAACTCCAGAAGTTAAATAAAAAAAAACTAGGTCATCAACGCCAGAATAAGATAATTAACGTTTTAATGGTTGCATTCATTTCATATAAAATCGTAAAACAATAGATTTTTTTAATAATAAAAAAATCGTCCCGTGCTAAGTGTCTACGTTACGTGTGAGACTATATACCTGCTTGTTATTTAGAAAGCGTGGGTATATCATTTTTAATTCGCGACAAACAATGATAATTGAAATGGTAGCTTTAAAACACGAACATCTGTTTCACATTCTTCGCGTTTGGTCGCCCTTAATTACGCGCCAAGCTGTAGGTAATTTGGATTTTATCAAATTAAAACACAATAATTATGAAAATATTTCTTTATGATTTCTAGGAGGACTGAACGCGGTTAGCGCTAACAAAAAAATCACAATGGAGTGCTGATACCAACCCCGATATATGGAAGTGCGGCATGGAACCGGCAGAGGAAGGATGAAATAGACTGAATGCTGTAGAAATGAAAACCCTGAGGTGTATGTGAGATAAAACTATTTATAACCGTGTGAAAAATGTTGAGATTAGCGAAGAATGCAAGGCCGATGCGAGCGTAATGAGTAAGATTAAGAAAGGGACGCTTAGATGGTTTGGGCATGTAGAGCGGATGAACGAAGAAAAGAGTGTAAGGAGAATATATAACGCTAATGTGAATGGAAGAAGAACCCGGGGACGCCCGAGGTAAACATGGCACTATCAAGTGAACCAAATACTCGAGTCGAGTCAAGTCAAGAGGCAGAATAACAGGAGAGTATGTATGAGACGATATATGAATGTGAATGAAGCAAGGAGTGTGTGCCAAGACCGACTTGTTAGGCGGGCCATTATCTCTACCTACCCCTGCGAGGAAACGGCGTGATGGTTAGTTAGTGAATGTTCGTTTTGATCAAGTGGCAATAAAAAAAAGTTATTTGATTTTGTGGATAACCCCTGATTCTTCACAACATTACAGATTATTGTAATTAATTAACAACCACAGTACCTAATATCAGCAGTCAGTGGGCCAATATTGTAATGTATTTTTACTCGTATTATGTACGTGAATTTTTGACAGGTATCACATATCATTTAATAAAGAAAATAATATGGAGATATGCTCCAAATACTTGACTATCTGACTGTGGAACCTAATATTCTGACACATTTTTGGACTGAATCAAAAAGTATGCCACATTTTTTTTGTTTCGACGGATATCATTGATTAAACTATTTAACAGTAACAACACAGAGGTGTACTCCAAATAAAATATCCGTGGAACTCAATTCAAACGAAAATTCAAATTCAAACTACCAAAAAAAAATTCCCGTATTTAGTGTCTTGTTGTATCCACACACGCGGTACACACAATACCGTCATTATACATACATTTTTGTAGAGGTGATTCTTAAAAATGACGCATTTGTATTAGAAGACCTCAAATAATAAATAAGTACGTACTTACATCTGAGAACATTTTTGTCACACTAGACTGGTTGACCAGGGTTTCCTAAATCATGTTGCTCCACGGACAGTTTTTTTTTTATCAATTCGGTTGAGGAATCTATAAACGAAACCGACAGGCGACAAACACATTGAAAAATTGTGTTTCTATTTTCTATTCCTAAATAAGATTTGTTTATTTCAAACTATTTATATCATATCCGTGCAAAAAACTGTACAACTACTTTGGACAAGCATTCACTTTGGTTGATTTCAAATTCCACAACGGTACTTACCACTTCCTCCATCTTCGTAACAAAGCGAATGTATTCCCTTACCTGAAACAAAGAAAATAATGTTGTTATACTTAAATAAAAACCGCAAAATGTTATGCATACATAGTTCTAAACTATCTTTCAGAATAAATTATGCTAGATCAAAGGGATTTTTCTATGCATGTTATAATTTATAGCAATTTTATGAAAATATTAAAATCATGTGAAATTTGAGTGATGTCTCCAGATTTTGTTGTGCTGATTAGGCAGTTCCTTTTTGACAAAACTTTGATCGATTGAATATCATTTCTTAATGCCTATTGGCAAATTACCATACATCGTCTCGCGACCCACAATTGGGAACCTGTGTGCTAGACCAAAGATGACAAAGGGCTGCCACGCCTCCCGATGATGACTTTCCTCAGCAATTGTAGGAGGAGCGTCAAATACATCCTGAGTACAAAAATAATATCTGATATGTGACCTGAGATCCATTCAGTCGTATTCGAAATAGGTTGATCCTGAGCCAAGTACGACCTTGGTTCATCTGTGAACATTCCTGGGGAGGTTGGAAGGACCAAATATGCCCCATTCATGAATAGACGTTTTTATAAAAGGAGGGGGAATATACATTTGATTCGAGGCTATTATAGAATTATAGTAGACCACCCCTTTTCATAGGATACATTCCTGGCATTTCATCCTTATTCATATAATGTAGCCTACAAGAATGGAGATGAATGGGAAGAAGCAAGAAACAAAGATCCACTTTCAATAAATGGAGGAGAGATTTTTGTGAAGATTCATAAAAAGATTTTTAGGAAAATGGGTACGGTGAAAATATTTAAAAAAAAAAATATATATATATGAATGCATTCCCAGACTATTTCCAATTTCCTTGACATGGTACATTTAGACATCACAATACCCAGACCGAATTTCTAAATACTGGTATATAAATAATATTTTATGGTGGACCACCAATATATTCCATGTTTATTTGGAATGTTTTTACATGGATATTTTCATGTGAAATTGTTGTTGTACTTCGTTGGGAATTAAAACAATAAAGAACGCAAATATGATGTCATTATTTGTTAGACCTAGTCCCCTGAAAATTGTAAATCATTCATCTTAATTCATTTCAACTGTAGGATCGGATGGGAATATCTTGATATGTAGATTTTATCACGTAGGAGATAAAAATGTCGGCGGCTAGAATAGAGCAATCATAAATGAAGATGGCGGGAAGACAGATTACAGCCTGCATTAAATAATGTGAACCTACCGTGATTGTTACGCCGATACCCGGCACGAAATAACTCAATACTGAGCCTTAATCGAAATAAAAATATGTAATGACACTCCATTCATGGAACTGACCAGTTAAAATAAGGGCATGCCGTTGATAAATCCATTGTAACCTCTCCCCCTTTCTCATAAACGATGCATGTAACAGAAAGAGAGGTCAAAACGGAGCTGAAATTTATAGAACCATAAGCAAAAAAAGTTTATTATTTTGAAAAATAACACTTGCCAAAAATGCAAGTTGACAAATTTTCTGATTTCATCGGTGAGGATTCGGGATTTAAGAAGATTTTTGTGACTTTGTAATTTGACCTGTATTATTTAAAGAGAGCGGAGGACTTGCCCTCGAGCCAACGGGTGTCAAATGTGAGGTGTCGAATTGCACTTGTAGTTGTACTAATGGGTCCTTAAAACATTGTTTGTCTTTTCTAACGTCTATTCGTATGTCAATTCTGACACCATTGGATATGACATGATCCATAACCGTACCAGGAGACGCGTGCAATGCGGAGACATCTCAGCATTGCACGCGATTGAAGGTTGGAATTATTTACCCAGGTGCAATTTACAAGTACTTACAGATGCCTACAAGAATAATTATTCAGCTGATTGATAGATATCATCGATTGCGTATTGCTTATTGAAATATTTGAGGAATTATAAAGTGGTAAAAAAGATTTATCCGTTCGTAAAATTGACCGTAATCAATTATACAAACATAACACCGTTACAAGGTTTTCCGAAGGCTGGGAAAGGTATATTTAATATTATCAACGTGGTTTGTTTTTATTGGTTAATAGCAGCAGTTCCCGGTTATGTACCGTATGTCAGTAAGTAAACAGTTCAGCACTAGATGATTTATATCTGGCTTATCTCTTGCTTTTGCTGGGAAGAGACCGATTACAAGAAAGTGGCTGCATCCTACTTACCTATCGTTCATATTACGCGCCACTTGCCCTTAATGTGCCTGCTAAGATAGAGGGGCAAGGAGATACCATAATCACGACAGCCAAGTTCGCTAATAGTCTAACGCTAGCGGTAACACTACACCTTGGAGAGAATTACACCAACATTACTAAATAACCACCACGCCATCTCTTAAAATGAGCAGGCAGAAAAGATGTAACGCCACAGAACTATTGTCAACTAAACTGTCTTGGCACACACCACTTGCTCATGTTATTCAGACAATATGTGCATCTTTGTGCCACAAATCTGAACATCTTTAATGCATAACAATCTTAGCCACATATTATATAATTGTATGATGACTGTAATATCTGTTATATAATTATCTCTTGATAATAAAATGTCAATTTACAACAACACTTAGTTTTTTGTTTAAATAACATGATACACGGCATTACTGTATAATTGATTTGGAGAGCTAGGAAGCGAAGTTCATTTATATTCAAAGGTAATATTCTGCCTGGCTGACCTTGAGGGCTCCATGATGGTTCGCACCTATACTGTCTCACGGACAGTGCCATCTATATGAAACTATGGCCACTAAGATAATACATATATTGTTTCTCACCTTTGACTAATTGAGTGAATATTGGGTTCCTTTCCCATATTACCTAAACTCTTTGGAGTGAATCCAACCAGAAAAGGGCTTACACTTTTGAGATCAGAAATCTGTAGGCAGCATTTCGATAAACTGTGTGTAGGATGTGGCTCTACACGCTACATTACTCACAAATTGGTAGATATATCACAGTATAAAGAAAGTACCGAGTAAATTGTCACGGGAAGTAAGAGCGTTCGTGTGCCCTGGCTTGCGGTTTATTTGTAATTGACACAGTTAGGATTATAAGATAATTATTATTAAACTAACAAATATCTCCTACGCTAGAAGCAGGCGTGTCTGAACTGTGCGCGGTAATTGGAATGTGTGGCGACAATATTTAATCCAATATATATATATATATATATAAATAAACGAGTTTGAAATACATAGTACGGAAATAAAGGTGTTGATTTGCTAGTGGAGCGGAATGCGGTACATATTACATTTATACAAATCGATTCAAAGCTTTAGTCGTAAGCAAAAAGATAAAGGAAACGGTTTACTAACTAACTAAGCTAAGAAATACCAAAAGCTTCAGAACAGTGCCTACACGGAAGTAAACTAAAAGGAAGTTGTCCAGTATATCTGTCGCATGAAAGTACATTATGCTGAAGTAATTGACCAACCAATTTAAAGGTGGAACTACCTAATGTAAATATAGAATTTGTTTGTTTAAATATCTCGGGTATCCTACAGGGCGCCTGTTAGAGCCTGTGTTAAATATTAGTGGAAAATGTTTAAACCGTATTTTAAGATCATCCATTTTTAAAAGATATATTATAACTACTATCATGAATTTTATGCAGTTTGCTAATACAGTATTTAAATATCTATTTCAATTTCAATTCACTTTTCAACAAGTACTGGGTGGTGCAACATCTTCCCACGCCTTGGTATTAGTCTATGTCTAATGAGGTAACACTCCCTCCTCCCTACCAAACACCCAGTATATTCGTATCATTATCCCATTTGCGCATTGCACAAGGAGTCGTGACATAACGAGAAGAACTTCTTTGTTTCTCGTGTTTTTTTTTCCGTGAGACAAGAACATTAAAATAGTGGCAAACACATGACGGCTCAGTCGAGAGTAACAAGGAACTTGGTGCAAGAAATAATTAGTTGAAGAGGAAAAATATAAGCTGAAAAACTGTTTTCATTCAACAATGTATTTATTTGGGTTGATTGATCAAACAACTTCATCGCTTTCGAAGTGAAATACCAATACAAACACCTGGATCATCTCATCGATTGATAAAAGCATCACTCAACCCAATTATGAAAATATACCACGGAAGAACTTCAAAATAGCCAGCCGAAGACAAATGGCAATTACGAAAGAATGTGAAATGTTCTATTTCACCTTCTCTACATTAATTTAATTACCTTGTCGATCGAATTTCACCGGGTATCACGTAAATGTGTGCTATTAAACATAAACATTAATGAATGGGTTCCGGTACACGGGTTCATGTTTGAAAGAACACTAAACAAAATCTAGAACGGTAGACACCTACCTATTATCTAATGTAGAGGATGTAAGATGTAAGAGAATAGATCGAAAGAGATCGCACGGTGGCTTTTGCTAAACGTTTGAGTGAAATGGATGATAGGTATCGAATATTTTATGGTGAAAATGCGAGGGCTTTATCGTCAATAAACCTAATTACATATCAAGAGAAATTTTTCAAAATAATTACTCAGTCAATGCAAAAAAGTTCAAATATAATATGGTGGTGAAACAAAATAGAACACATGGAATAAGTAAGCCAGCTTAAATCCAATTTTTGATGATGATAATAATCATTGATCTGATAACTGGTGCTAAGATGAGAAACTGAATACTCGTGAGAGATTTGTCTTCAGTCCCAATTATTTTGAGCAAAGTAAAAACATATTAATTAACGCTAAGCCTCCAGCGAAGTGCTTTTAAAAATCAATTACTTCCAGATTGGACTGAACCATCATATTAAAAAAAAAGAATATCCGGTGATTCTTATACACGACAAATGGCTAGTTGGTAATCTCGACAAATTCATCAGCGCTGGTTCTTTTTTAGCCATTTCATTAGTTTGATTACAAATATTTAAAACAAAAATAACTGTACGAACACGGGAACATGTATCAGGAGATCATAATATTCAGAAAAGGGTATGCTTTAATACTATAGGACTACAGTCCGGACGGCAATCAGCATTATTTCCTGGCAATTCGATAGCGGAGTCAACAAGAAGGCGTAGAAAGTTGCACAAATGTAGGAAACCTTGCAGTATTGTGTTACAATCACACGAAATATCATATTACTTCAGGTAAGATGATAGCGGATATTAGATTCGGAATGCAACATAACGATTTAGGGAATCGCTGTAATGAATGTAATGACGGAAATGAAACAACACGCAAGTCCAAATGTTTAGCAGCAGAACCTGTAATATATTCAACGTTAAAATTGCATGTCGTTAAATGTGATAACTGACAATTTTCATGCCAAAGTGGACAAAGGACGCACAAACAACCCGACGAATCAACAATGAGAACGAGTTATGCGTGTTCCAAGACCAGTCAGAACTGATGGACAGTACCAATAATTACAAAAAGCCAATACAAGGGTAAAAATCCTGTTATCTTGTCAATCTACTTCGACATCTTTTTAAAATTTTGCAAGATGTCCATCGATTTTCTGCCCTATCTTGCAACTCCACTTTTTTTGTCCAATTTGTGGACAAACTTTTTCTGATGAAATACTGTACTACCATTCAGCATCCATAGATAGGTAGTCTGTAAAATCATTGTCATCAATTATTTACTCGGAATAGACCATAGACTCCAACTACAATAGCCCATGTCTCGGCGGAATGTATCATTGGAATCACATTCTCTCAATTAGATCTATCCGGTCCCAGGGAGGCTGGGCATCATTTTTGACAGATGGCGTTCGAAATAAATTCGAAATAGAACATCCCATACTGCCGGAACACCGTTTAATTTCCATTCACTACATAGCGGTTATCAAGTGTAAAATATGAAATATTAGCTAACCCGCATTTTTTATGGAACATAATAACACAAGTTTCTAGAAATGGCGGTTACATGAGAATAGAGATAGGCAGGCACATGGTTTATTAATACTATAAATAAAACTGAATACTGTAAATTATAGCGCCAATTTTAGTGAAGTAACAGTTCAAGGACGCCTTACAAACCTAGCAAATAATTTGCGTGCTGTTAAACGAAACTGAGAAGCATATAGGTACTTACAAAAAATATTGTATTTCAAAAGTTAGGTTAGAATTTTGGCTATCTCAGAATCAATAATATACCCCTATCATTAAATAAACAAGTCAGGTACCTACCTATAAACAAAAGGACTTATATGTACCAATAGATTGCATTGACATTACAAAATGGCATTAGTTAAAATGTTATTATCATTACTAACGTTAACCACAAATAATTCCAATGACGAATGTGAAAAAAACGCTGATATGTTCGAAGATAAATGATGGTTTATCATTTTTCAAGAGAAACCAGGCGGTTTTTCGTAACAGCAACAAAATAAAACACCTTCAATTAACAAAGTGAT
This sequence comes from Halesus radiatus, assembly GCA_022606495.2. NCBI lineage: Eukaryota > Metazoa > Arthropoda > Insecta > Trichoptera > Limnephilidae > Halesus > Halesus radiatus. The sequence goes on from JAHDVE020004050.1 coordinate 30,083, forward strand.
TTATTTCGATACAGACTGAGAAGTACCCATTTAACATTGGTTCATCTTATCGTAAATGATAAATGATAACGACCCGTTAAAAACGAAGAATAAAATTACTTAGTGTCCGTCATGCCTAGAAAAAACACGTTCATTGGAGATTCCCTAGAAATATAATCAAGATTGGTACAGATTATACGATTAACGCCGTCGTCAAAGGCGCCTTGCAGAAAATTGATTAAAGATAAATTAATTGAGTTCGAATGACGGAGAGACGTGTCTGAAATGCCCAGACACAATTCGACTACTTGAATTTGAGAATGGAAAGAAATTTATAATGTTTTTTTTAAATTTTCTAAATGGGGCTTTTGAATTCCCGTTTAATAAAAAACTGGAGCAGAAGAGGATATCATAGGGTGTTTTTTTATTTAATTTTTCCAAATTGGTAATTCAAAAATCTTTTTTAATTTTTTTATTAAATTTATAGAAAATCATATCAATGAATGATAGAACTGCAAACCCAAATTACATAGCTAAACCAAAAGTAATTTGAAAATTTATATTTTTTCGTGCGGTAGTGCGCAAATGCGTCGAGCTACTGCTATATGTACAAAGGGTCAAACTTTTCGCTCTTCGCGAAATTGTAAATAACTAAATGTGTAAATGTAAATAAGATATTTTTGAAATGAACAGCAAAAATACAAATATTAAAAATAACTGCTAATCTTCTAATAAATCTAATATCAATAGTAAAGAAGGATAAAATAGCAACTGTAAACTCGTGCAATGTGCGGTGTTCTTATGTCCTCTGCGTGCAAAATCGTACCTTCTCCAAGCTTCGATATCCTAATAAAACTGTGTTTATCTAAAGTGACCTAGCAGTATAAAGAATGTTTTCTGTATCTGTACATAATTCCTTAGATAAAGGCTACCAAGTTGATTGCTCATACAATGATTTTTCGAAGGCTTTTGATACTGTAAATCATGACATCTTATTAAATAAACTGTCAATGATAGGTTTTTCTTTACGGTTTCTAATATTCTTTGCCAGCTATTTTACTGGAAGAAAACAATTTGTATCGCATGGAATATTTTTGTCTAAATTATTTCCTGTGCTCTCTGAGTTCCTCAGGGCTCTAATTTAGGCCCCCTCCTCTTTTCAAATTTTATTAACGATATCGCAGAGAGCATTCTGCATTCCAGGTTTCTTCTTTTCGCTGATGACCTAAAACTGTTCTTAGAAATATTAACTTTAGAAGACTGCAATTGACTCCAATCGGATATTGATAGAATTATTGATTGGAGTAAGAGAAATCAGATTGAGTTCAATATTTCTAAATGTTTCATTCTTTCTTTCACAAGGGCGTGTCATACTTGGTTTTACCGGTATAATATGAACGCCCGAAGTTTAAAACGTGTCTCCACTATGAAAGATCTTGGTATCGTGTTTGATAGTAGGCTGACATTTCATGCTCATATTGAAGTCGCCTGTAGTACTTCATTAAAAATGCTGGGTTTCGTCCTACGTACTTCAAGGAATTTTAAAGACACTCGGGTTCTCATAATTTTATATAACTCGCTAGTAAGGAGTAGGCTTGAGTGTGGGTCGGTGGTTTGGAGCCCACATCAGGTGAAGTATTCCCTCATGTTGGAAAGAGTTCAGAAGAAATTTTTAAGATTTCTTTATTTGAGGGAATATGGCTACTACCCGTGGCTCTATCCTACCGACTTTCTCCTAGGTATGCTCGGAATGAACCATCTGCGGGTCAGAAGGGATGTACACATTGTGACACATTTCTTCAGACTGATTCGCGGATGGTTCGAAAATTCGGCTGTCATGGAGAACATTCATTTCTATGTTCCCGATGGTTATCTCCGTCACCGACAGCATAGACTGTTTTATCTCCCGGCCTGCAGGACCAACTTGCCAATAGTCATGCCGGTGGGGAGGGCAATCTTGCTGTTAAATAGAATCACTTCGGATATCGACATATTTAGCATCAATGAAGCTGCATTTAAACGTAAAGCTTTGTTGCTACTTGTATAATGCCAGTATGCCTTGTATACAATTTACTGAGATTATGTATGTCTAACTTATTTTTTGTTTTAATTTTTATTATTTTTTATAAGTAATTATTTTGGATGTTGTACATCCTGTATCATCTTTAAAAATGCCTTAAAATGTAAATTTTGTAAAATTTTTAAAAAGAATAAACAGTTGAATTGAATTGAATTGAATTGAAAAAAAAAATTAGATACAGCCTCGGAAACATATTTGTACAAAGGCCCTGAGTTGATTTTTCACAGAAACGGCGCTATACAAATTATTATTATATTTGTAAAACTTATCCGGAATAAAACCCATGTGAATATTACAGCAAAATTATTCATGTTATCTGAGGTAGTCAACAATGGAGTTCGGATATTAATTATTATGTTTGACGGCCTCCGTGGTTAAGTGGTTACGATCCTCGTCTACCAATCCGGACGAGTTCAAATCCCGGCGTGGACAAGTAAATTTTATTCGATTAATTCGTATCGTTTCACATTTTATTCGTTTAAAATAATATACAATATATTTGCGGCACGTTCAAAATAGAAACGTGGATTGAAATAGCTTTAGCCGTGTTTGGTGACAGATCTGAATAGCCAGGTACTACTTTTCCACCTTCCTCTCCACTATCTCTTTCCCCCCTCCCCTTATACCTTTAGCCTCACAACGTACTCCAATTGGCGTCGCCATAGTATCGCTGGCTCCAGGCGGTTGGAAGCGGATAGGACTCTTGCGCGGTACCCACGATATTAAAAAAAAATTTTGAGAGTAAGGAATGGAACTGGGAGAGGAAAGTTGACATAAAACTGAATATCTGTGGAAATGTTTGGGAAAACAACGGATTACTGAATTACGAATGAGGGGATCCGGAATAATACAAGTTAAGTGCGACAAGAATAATAAAGGGGGCCTAAGATGATTTGGACATATAAAACGGATGAACGGAGAAATTAGTTATGTGAGAATACACGAGGAACACGTGAATGGCAGAAAACGTCAGTGACCTGCTAGGTAAGTATGGTCCTGTATAATAGTGGTGGGCGAAGTGGCTCGATGATCCGGATCACTGATCCGGATCACTCACTACAGGTTCGCTGATCCAGCTCGATTGAACGACGGTTCGCGTCTCCCCGCACCATGCCCTCTACCTCGCTCCCTTGGCCCCTCCTAATGACGTCCTTAAGACGCTCTTACACGATACTTTTTTCGTCCAGTTTTCATGTGGATTGTCTTTACAGAGAGCTCATTTAGTGATCCGGGTCACTAAACCGAGCCGCTTCGCCCACCGCTACTGTATAATATTATCTGCCTGTGCATAAAATTAAAAACATGCATATTTTAACGCGGCATCGTGTTCACTGGTCAAATGCATTTCACATATAATTTGGTATTACAGATCGATGAACTGGTGAATGAATTTATTAGTCCTAAGTTATAATGATAGATTAGTGATAAGTTAGAATATTGGAAAAATGAGTATATTTGTACGGCGTCCTTGCGATGATTTTTCACAAAAACGGCGCTATATAAATCATCCAAATATTATTATTATCATTATTATGGATCAACTAGGCAGGTACTTGAGTCCAATTATATAAAGAGTTAGACTAACAGACGAGTCCGTATGTAGTATGTATGTAAGGAGAAGATACATGAATATTGATAAGAAAGCAGAGTGTGCCAGTACAGAGTTGTGTGGCGCTTCATACACTCTGCCCACCCCTCGAGAGAACATGTGTCGGTTCGAAAGTATACGATATGATTCAAAATTTAGGCAACGTGTTGCCATCTCACAAAACTCTTTACAGAGACGCATGACTTAAAAATTAAAAAAAAAAAACTGTAGGTACCCATTTCAAGATGTTTCACCTTTTCCAAGAAAACGTCATAAAGGGCAGGTAGTTCCCTAAAAAGCTGTAACTTTACACCGTCTTCTATAGAGAATATCATATTAACTTCTCTGATTTAAGCTCTCTTCTTCCTCCCCCGCAATAAAATGCAGTAATCATAAAAAACCGTGTAAATCTTTTTTACAACACCTTCTGAAAATTGGAAGATTCTTTACACCTCACGAGGGGATATAAGATATGCCCCATAAAACATGGTATGTATCCCAAAACTCAATCTGAATAGAATGACAATAAAGTGTCGAGTCAATTTATTGGAAATACCCAGTGGCGTGCATTGCTCTATGACCAAAGTTATAGCGAGTATTTTTTTCAAATTTGAATGTAAATTGGCATTGACTATTTCAAAATGGCCACTTTGTTATTACCTTTCGCTTATTATTGTTGACAACTGAAAAAATTAGCGTACAAATTTATTGATGAAAAAAATGCATTTTGATCAGAAATTTGTTGTATTTTAGGGAAGGCACAGCTTTTCAGTCTATATAATACCCATTAATTATGTTTGTGTTTAATTCGTAGAACTCCAAATAATTTTTAATGTAAATCAAATGTAATAATGTTATTATTAATTTCTGCAAGTATCTACTTAATATATTTACTTAGATGCTTTCATTATTTACTCGCCGTATTTATTTACTTAAATACTTGCAGAACTTAATAACAACATTATTAAATTTGATTTATATTAAATTAAAAATTACATATACTCGTACATATAATACCTAATATAAATCCATTCCAGGTGTAAAAAGGGAGAAAAATTATAAACCTGAAAATCTGCGTGTATGAAGCATCAAAAACTCCCAAACAGCGAACACTGGCGTCATGAAATTTGCACAGCTTTACGGTATGGATATTTAGGGTATACACAACAAATTTCAGCTCTCTACGCAATCTCCATCATGAGCTATGTAGTTTTTAATATCCATTAAAAAAAGTCATATTTTTTGTTCCATATTTTTCAATAAGAAATTGAATTTCATGCGAAGCCGGATAGTAAATACCAGTACAATAATCATTATTATAATGATTGCTGAGCGAATATTACGGTTACCTTTTTTAATCATCAACACCCCACACGTTTTGAGTTCACGCTGGGCCGTTCTTTGTTATTAATTTACTTTTATTACTATCGAAATGAAAAGAAGAAGAGGAATGAGATGAAACTAATAGATAAGCTATTTAATTAGTCTAACAAAAGGTTGCAAGCAAACACTAATAATCATCTACCTATGACTATCATCCGATGATAAGACACATCTGTAGGTAGCCAGTGATGTAACGGTGCTCTCTACAGAATGTTTAAACAAAAACACTCAGTTTTTCAATGGCCGGATATTGACCATCGGCGCTGATAAAGGCATACCGCTGATAGATCCGCTGTACCTTGAAACCTCTTTATTTATCTCAATAAAGACGCATGCAACAGAAAGAGAGGAAACAACGGAGTTCTCAGCGGTACGACCATAAACACGCTGGGTTGGTAGTTAGATACCTATTCTGAACGCTCAAATCAGCATCACGCTCTCGATGGACCGATATGGGATAAACGAAATGGCGCAGCTTCTGAACGCCGTAATTATTTAATTATTGCCTTTCCGTTGCATTGAAGGTTTTGAAGAAGATAATTATCTCGGCGGTGCATAAGGTGGTGTAAGTAAAGGTGTCGGCTTCATTGTGATTTGGGAAAACGAGGTTGCTAAGTGACCGCATCTCAACGAATTGCCACGGAATCAAATGGACCAAAATGTGTATTCATAAAGCACAGATGCTGTCAATACATTAAAAAATAGTAGATCGTGTGAAATATTGCGGTTTATTGTGCTTCAATCATTAAAAAAATGTGTAGTAACAACGTCCCTACCTTGAAAATAAAGACAGGTGTAAAAATCATATTCGAAAGCGAACAGTTCTCAAAAATAACAGAACAGAAGTTCACAGCTGCAGAGCAGTGTAATATTAAATCATTGATTTTATACACAATTATTGTAAGATATATGATAAATGCTCAAATACGGGTAGTCTTAAAAATTATTTTAATCGTCTGATTCCACTCAATTAAGAACGTATCAAGTTAATAAACTTGGCAATCATTAATTGCCTAATCGACCGCTAAAGGTATTAAATTTCGTCTCAAGTATAAATAACTTCCTACATTATACTTACAATTAAAGTAAAAAATTTAACTTTATTTTAGACGTTATATTATACCACTTTTTTTAATTTTTGCCATTTTAAATTAATAAGACTTACTTTGTTTAAACCACTATTTTTAATATATAAATATCTATATTTCAGAAGAAAAGCTCCCTTCATCAGAATAAACAATATACTAAAAATAATACAGACAAATAATAAGCAAGTGGAACAAATTACAAACAAAAACAATAAGGTAATTAATTAATTAAAATTGTAAAAATAATGGAAAAAAAATATATTAGTATTTTAAAAAAACAGAAATTATTTTAATTACTAATATAAACAAAATTAAGGAACAAAAAATAAAATAATAATAGTTATTACTATGAATTTTTTTATTAATAATATTATAAGTATGGTTATTAATGTGAGAATAAATTTTAGAGATAACTATTTAAAAAAAATAATTGATTACAAATAATATTTAATTGACTATTAACATTTTTCTAATTTAAATATATCTATTTGTAAAAAAAAAATTAAGTTTGCTATTGTATTGAGACATGACATAATTCGTAAAGTTAAAGATCGTCGTTTTTTTGTTGCCGCACTAAATAATGCTATAAAAATGTAAGTACGAGTACACAACGGCTCTCGAGTTTATGACAGCAGAGTCCCGCCCTTATTGCAAAACTAAGCTGCGCCCAGCATCCCTGGTCCATCCGCGACAGATGTTGTTCCCGGTCTCCCGGTGGGCGGCGATGCGAGAGAACTAATCTTGAACACCGCTTCGTGACATGTGGTCAGAAGAACTACAGGTCAGGCATAAGATTAAATCTATAGATATTTTTGTCTTTCAATTTGTACTATTGAAATATTGTCAACATATTTTGTATTTCTTTCAAACTGCTCTCCATTTATTTCCTCATGTCTACATATAGTCTGGGCGTATGAATTATTTATACAACGTTATGTTCACAAAAAAACGTATGATAATGGCTAATGCTCATCCCACGCATTTTATGAAATAATATCACCTTATAGATGCAACAAAGTGAGATAATTACTTAACAGTGTAGTTAAATGACCGTTAAAACATTTTAGTTTTTCATACAGATTTATCCAGCTTTTCATTTAAAATAAAAAGTAAATTAGATCACAGATATGTTAGATTAGTTGGGAGACGAAAAAAGGTTCAGATTTATGGAAAAAAAACGGTAAAGAATTACACAATAAAAAAATAAAGTGACAGAAGGTTCAAAATTGCACAATAGTGCAATGAGAGTATTTTCGCATTGTAAATTAGTTAACAAAGGAGAGACACGTAAAGTTGAAAAATGATATTAAACATTGATTTAGTTGCTCTGATAATGTTCCGTAGCAACCCTTAAACGCTTAAACCCACCCTGGAACACTTAGAACCTATTACCAGCACCCAAACCCCAGAGGCCAAATCCCTAAACTGAGAAGGAAGCTGCAAAACTTCCTGCTTGAAATTATTTCCTTTTTCTTCCTGATTTAATGGTCCACCTGTGCGTATTTCACACGAGAAGGGGGTGTCGAATCAGACTCTACGTATTGGGAATGATAAGAAAAAATTTGTTCTGATTCTCACGTTATGCTGATCCAGTTTATCCAGAATGTCTGGAACACAAAAGAGTCGAATATTATAAATATATTATAGTGCGATACGGATTTGAATTTGTACTTGATAGTTTTTACCAAGCACATGTGACGAATTTTCTCATTTCGTAAAAGTAATTTGTAAAATTTTCCACAAAGTAGGCCAGTAATCAATAATCAATTATATAATGATAAGAATGTACTACACGGCAGTGTTTACATTTAATCATCTACCCGATATTAATGATTATCTTGAACATGTACAGTTATCAGTCTAATCACTTATTTTACGAAATTACATATATATATCATTTTACTTTTTATGATAAAAAGATGGGCCAAGTCGTTGTAAACTCAGATTTCCGCATAATACTGTTATCTTTCAGATTGAATTAAGAAACCGACATTCTGCAACATCTCCATATTACTAAACGATGCGAGACAGTGACGAAATATTCTGATAAATACTAAATCATTTATTGCCAGGTTAAAAAAGGATGACTCAAGATAAAACAAAACCGCAAATACCAATAATATGTCAACACCTAATGTGAACAAAACCACAAATACTAATAATGACATGTGTCAACGCCTAAAGGAAAACGAGCCGACATTAAAGAATTTGTTCTTGGTATTGATTTAGGCAAAAAAATAAATTAAAAAATAGCCCGGAGTTCATCATAATATTTATCTTATTACACAACTGTTATCGGAATTATTGATATCTACGATTGTTTAATGCGTTGTCCATAGCGTCAAAACAGCGGATAATCACACCTAGTTTCGTCATATTTACTAGGAATTAACTAAGAACAATACTTTGAATAGGAAAAGGATATCCTCTAAACATATTTAATATGTAGTGCATTATGCGGTATGCTAGAGAGAAGATGAAAAAAAAAGACATTGTATAATACTCGTTATTATTACGCTGCTCCACATATATATATGTGGGGTGCAGTCCATAAAGGCTGAAAAGCTGTGCCTACCTTTCATATTATAGATTTCTGAAAAAAAACGGATTTTTTTCAGAAATTTCTTATTTCATGATAGTTATACCGTAAGAAATTGTTTCTGCTTGGCAAATTTGTAATTTTCATTTGCAATTTGCCATGAACGCCTAATCGTTCATACGTTATGGTGTTTTGAATAATAATAATCAACACCCCAAAAGCTACAGCCTAACCTTGTTCAAGGAGCAATGCAGGTCACAAAAACATAAATTTCTTTAGAGTAAAAGCTGACACAGATGACAGCACTATATTCAAAATACAGGAAAGCACTTTTTTTTTAATAACCAATCTATAATTTACGGAATATAAAAAGTTGATGTCAGAACTATGCTGTTTTTTATTTTATAAATGTTCTACGTAACATCAAGTACCGTTCGTAAAATTTTAAGCGGCTTTGTGAACATCAAATACTGCATAATATGCATACAGGTAGAATGCAAAATGGGTAATAACTGCATTGATATGGAAAAAGCTATCGCATTACATGCAGTCTGTTGGGAGTACTGCGTAAATCTGGCCATTTAAAATGCAATTCAATTACATAAATAAAATTCGTACACATCGTATCAAACACACGTATAAACCACTAGAGTAGATTAAAAATAATTTAGTGCGAATGGCCTATCATTGACAAACATGTTATGAATTACAATAAAAAACACATAAATTTGTTGTAGACCACTTTTATTTTATTAACACTCTACCGGTTTCGGAAGCACCCTTCCTTCTTCAGGAGAATATTATAACTAACTTATGATATAGAATATTGACAAGACATATAAATTTTAGGTGTTGGAGTGGGGGTAAGCAAATGGGTAGGGGTAATTGTAGGATTTTTGGGAAGAACACAGCGGTTTATTGGAAAAATATTAAGAATGGGACTAAAAGATAAGTTAATTTGGTTGTTTAAAATACTAGCAGTATTATTAAGGGATTTTCTAATTTCGAATGCTTTTAAGTTATCCAATTGTTTGCTTTTATTGTTACGGTGAAGAATTGTAACCCCTGTGTCCTTGTTAAAAGTGTGATCTTTGGAAATTAGATGATTGGCAAATTCTGAGAAGTTATATGTTATGAATTATTCAAGAAGCATTTTTTTTTATTTAACTGTTTGAAAATTTATTTATATTTGGCTATATTACGGAATAGCCTGCACGTAAATATTATCATATGGTTATGCTTCATGTAAACAGCTAAATAATGTTGCCAAACTCTGAATTTGGAAGAAATGAGAAATCTCATAGGTTTACCGGAAGCTGAAACGAAACAAATATTGAAATCATCCAACATTCTCACGATAAAAATGGTATTTAATTAGTATTTTCGATTAAAAAAAACTATCAAGGAAATTAAGCTGTCGATTACGAAAAAGAAAATTGTATAATTCGTAATCATAAACATCGGGATGTATTGCGCAATCGATCCGCAGCAATCAAAGTGGACATGGATTGTTTAGTTTTCGGCCAATATTGTGGCACAGCAAGTTACATAATTTCCGTCCGTATGTAAAAATAACATATTTGACGATACACTACAATTACTATGATCATGAGGTATAATAATATGTGAGGAATATAACATTTTATGATACAGCACAACACTTGGGAATACAATCCCGGGCCTCTTTTGCAATCCCGGGAATTAGAGAGTTTTGAAACTTATTCCCTGAACTGTAATAAAAAGAGGTGTTTTGTAAATGTAAATCAAAAAATGATTATTCTTTTGAACAAAACTTAAAAACCTATAATATGTTTAAAATAAATTGACTGCTGTATGCCTGTTGGCAAAAACGCCTGTTGGCAGGCATACGCCTGTTGGCAAAAACATGTAGACATTTAATAAAGTGGAACAATTTTTTTTCATTACTATGACTCCACCAAGATACTCAATTTGTCTTTGAAATTTGTTCATATACAATAAATTTTTCTCATATTCGTGTTTGATAGTTCGTTTTAAAGAAACAACCTAAAACAACATAACTCGATTTCATTAACGTTTTTTTTAATTTATAATTTTAATCTGCGAAACAGATTTTGATTTAACATCTTATAAGTATGTATTTTGATACACATATTTCAGAAATACAAAAAAATCGCTTCCCATGTTTGTCCTTGATAAGCATTAAATATTAATAAAAAGTATTAATGTAAAATTGCCTTAGAATACGCATCCTTTTGAAAAGTACAACTAATTTCTGAAGACCCTTTGGTTAATTGTGCTTTTTTAAACATACTTTCATTTTCCTATGAGCCGTCTTAATGATAATAATAATAGTTGGATGATTTGTATAGCGCCGTTTTTGTGAAAAATCACCTCAAGGGCGCTGGACAAATATTTCTTAACTAATTATGTACAAACAGATACAGAAAAACATACTTACCTGGCAGGTCGCTTCAGATGAACACAGTTTTAGAAACATTTATTTATAGAGATGATAGTTTTACATGGTTATCTGTTTCTCCTTTTCTATTGATGTTACGTTTATTAGATGATTGGTGGCACAAGAAGAGGTGGTATTTATTGAATTATTGGTATTAATTTTTAGGACTGGAAAGTATTCATAAAATGAATTTTCTTAGTATTGGTATTTAAAAGCATTTAAACGATAGCAGCGCCCTCACTTTTTGTCTACTTTTAAATATCATACAGTGCTCAAATAGTTTTAATTTTACTAGTATGTTTATAATTTAAATACGTATGTATCAATAATTCTATAATTTATAATACACATATCGTGTATTCCTTTGATTAAAAGTAGGTACAGGAAAACCACACTATGCAAGTATGATTCATCTAAAAAATAAAGGTATTAGTAGCTTCTCATGATATTCGATACCAGAAAATCCGGAGATTGCAGTCCCTAGTCACAACTCTCGAAGAAAGGAAGCTGGAAGTATGGAGATAAATTGAAACACATTTCTTTCACTTCAGTTATGATGCATTCATTAAGACAAGTAATTCCAAAGGCGCCGTCGTTTGTGAAACGCCATTCCCCAGCGGCCGCACATTGTCGGTCAATTATTCTGATCTTGGTCGCTGAATCAATTTATTCAAAATAAAGCACATGCGGAAATCTGTACCAACGTACACCCCGCCAAACGGCAAGTAGAATAATGGCGGAAGAAATCTCAGAACTTGATCGCTTTGATATGGTTTGCAAATTTATGACGATCAGTCGGCTTTCTGCCACACAAGTTGCCATTAAACGGTAAAGCTGAGGTTGTTTCCCAGAATTGTCAATTTCCAAACCGCATTAATCATGTCCGGAGCTTATAAAACCAGGTAGGAAATTGATACCATTGGAAATGATACGGTGATAATTCATCTTGATCAAATATCACACTACACATTCCTATAGAGGTTGTACCTATCAATTACTTTTCTTCCATAGATCCAAAATAATCAAAAATATGAACGTAGGAATCTATGTTTTAATGCGTTATCAAAATGGCATAACAGCTTGTTTTACGATTAAAAAAAGGTGAACGCATTATTTATAATTGCGCCGGACATTCCGGATAACCTTGCCAGGTACAAAAATACATTATTCCCGTTAAAAAATGCCTTTGCCGGGAACCGGGAATCTACCGAGTACCTGCCGGTCAGGCAGTTACTGCCATATGTGAAAGTCAGCCGGATGTAATAAGTACGAAAATCCTTCAGTGGAAGAAGATAAAAGCGTACTTACTCAGGTTTATAACGCAAATGTTGGGTTATGTAATATTATGCCAGCATTCTCAATAATTGAATTAACTTTCTTAAACATGGTTTATACCCCTGAACTACTACATTTGATCGCTTTTCATGAATCTGGTATGACAAGACAGTGCCTACCATTTTAATGTGACAATTCAACTTCAGCGTCCCAATATTATTCCTCTATGCGACGGATTCAACATCTGGGAAACAAATACGATGTTGTTAACATATTTGGCACATCAATGTTGCAGTATAAGCATACATTAGTACGGTTTTTTTCATCGAGTAGAGTTAGGTTATTTGAAACTATTTAACTCTGGATAAAAGCGTCGAATTATGTGGTTTCTTTTTAAATTATCTATTATAATACATATGTACCTTTTCAATGTTATTTGTAAATGTCCATGTAAAAACCTATAATGGACATAATATATATATAAATAATTATTCTGAACTTTTATTAAAAAAGACATTTCTATAATCATAATTTCTTCTATGTACTCGTCTATGAAAGTAACGAATACATATTTAATAGGTCTATATTTTTGGTGTATTTTCGCTCATCAGCGGGAGCTTTGGTTTGGAGTCCTTGGTGAAGGTAATATTTTGATGAAGGATGCTGTATCATCATGATTTACAGTATTTAAGTTCGTTGTTTATTATTAACTGAGACAATTAATGAGAGGAAAAGACAATTTTAATTGAATTGCACCCGTATCGTTGACATTTTTGCTCAAGTCCAGACGCAGTAAATACAATGGCCTCTGAATAATTTATTTTTTGTATCACCCCTTTTTAACATTGTTCCAAGGACGCTTTGCAAAGCTAAAAAATAACTGAAAACTAAAGACACGCTACCAATCCTGCTCTTACGGTGCTAGAAAACCCTTCGAGCTCCGGTGCTGTATACTCAGTGTACAGGCAAAACATTTATAATTATGTTATTTTTTACTCAGATGAAAATGAATAGTTTACATTTATTACTTATGTAAATCATTTTTTTAATAGTGTATATTGTGTACGCATAAAACGTACATTATGTCCAGAACATCCGGCAGACCACCGCCTTCTACTGACCGAGCATCGTGGCATGGTGAGCGAAACCCCGTACTTCTCTCGCTCACCACCGCACAACTCGACAAGTTATCAACGCACGAAGACAAACGTATATATTTTTTCCAGATTTTTCGAAAAAACATTCGATAAATTTTTATATATTTATTAATTGATAAACTAAAGTTCTTAAAAACTTAAGACAAGATTTTTGTGCATAGCGCAAAGGGTAACAATTATTTTTATAAACAATAATTATTAGCCTGAAACACTCATCCAAATTGAAAAAAACCTTTGGCGGGTTTGCGATAAACCGACGTAGCTCAATGGTAGAGCATCTGACCGGCAATCAGAAGGATGCAGGTTCGAGTCCTGTCGGCGACATTTATCTTTGCTCGGAAAGGTTTTTTTTTCAATTTGGATCAGTGTTTCAGGCTAATAATTATTGTTTATAAAAATAATTTATATATTTATTTATTTCTTCCAATACATAAATGCATTAGCGAGGAACATCCAAAATATGAACTCTGTGTTTAGTATATTCACAAAGATATTTAAATAATTAGAGATATGTCTAATCTGTGGACAGCGCCAGCCAGGAAGGGTTAAAAATACTCAACTATTCGCGTAGATTAAATGAAAAGGAAACTGGAATTCGTGGTTTGTAAAAAGTTTCAGTTTTGTGAGATAAACCATTAAGAATAAAAAAACAAATTTGAAATTTGCATAATAGTAGTGTATACGTATTGAAAACATACTATTTTTTCAAGAATTTAGGTGTTACGGATCTCTGAACTAATAATTTTGAGGTTCACATGATTTCTTTAAACATAATATTTGTCCTGCGATTCAGTTCAAACATATAGTTCTTACATTAATACAGTGGCCTTGGAAAGGCAATCATTCAAATAAAAATGCATTTCTACAAGCTGAAACAATCAGTGCACGAACACAAATACATATTATGCAAAGTGAAAGTTGCAAATGTTGGTTGCAAGTTAAACAACAACCACTTACTCATATGCAACATGCATAATGATTATAATTATACAATATGCTGTAATTAACAGAATTCATCTATAGATAAACAAATAATAACATGTAATTTACTGTTTTTGAATGTCATTATTAATTCTTTTACTTTGTGTTAATATAATTTTAGCTCTATTCTATGATTAGCCGTAATGTATGCATGTTGTTTTTATTTTATAAAAATAGCAGATAATTACAGCATAGAATAATTAATATCTAATCTCGTATATTCTTAGAAATATTATGTAGTTCCTTGGTATCTATTTTACATCCGTCATAACCACGGTGCGTGCATCATAAAAACAGGCGTGTGCCTACATACTATTATACAATATACATGCGTGATAAGCAAATGTATCCATAAACATATGTATACAATAAAAAATGCAGTATAGTTAATCGAATAGTATAATAGCGACTCAATCTATGGATATTGACCAGCAGTCCACATCATTTAATAGTTTGTAAATGCATAGCGTATCATATTGAAATTACACATTGCAAAGATAATATTGAATTATTAAATGAAAGTAAGCATTTGTAGAAAATAACATTAACATAACCTAAATGAAACATGAAAACGGAAAAAAAAACAGAAAATAAAAATTTTCAGTCGCATCTGGGACTCGAACCCAGGACCTTTGCCTATCCGGGGAAACCGCTTAACCAACATAGCTAATTAGACCAGTTCAATTTATGTCATCATCATCGATATCATATCTCAAATTCAATTCTGTCATTTTTTCCGTTTTCATGTTTCATTTAGGTTATGTTAATATTATTTTCTACAATGAATAAATATTAAATCGAAGTTTAAAAATCTCAATAAATATAATTAAAAATTAAAAGTAATCAAACTACAAATATGTATTTATTTATGAACGGATTAAGGTCCAATTTACAACATAAAGTGACACGAAATTAGAAGAATATTGTGAATTATAAGTAATGGTATATTAATCATCCAATTATTGTTATTAATGCAAATATACGAGTATAATATGTTATCAACTACTAACACACAAAATAATATTTCAATAATTTAAAAATATATAATATAACATTATCTGTTAGTTCGCGAAATCGAAAATAAAATTCAGACTCCTTTTGTTTTCATTATTAGAAAAATAACCGCATAAATACTAGCAATATTGTCAATACGTTTATAGATAACTCCGAACAACACTCAAATAGAATTAATGTGCGAATCATACAGCTTTTTAGGTCATTTGGTTTGTTATCAACTGGCGCACATAGCTGGCTATTGTATCCGGTGTGAACTCTAATAATAGTTCTGCAATAAAATGATTCGGTGGCTAAAATTGCCAAAAATAAGTGGGTCGATGGTAGGTACACGAAAAAATAATAAAAAGGTAACTTGTTTGGGTGTTTTGTATGGAGTTGAACCGTGAGACACTATTTTGTCCTCGTTCTTGACAAACTTGACCCAATGCAACAGCTCGACACCCGAAACTCAACCAACGCAAGACTATTGTTGAAATCTGAAATCGCATCAATAAATCAATACGTAGGTTTCCCACTTCATTATGGACACAGATTAGTTGATTTAAAAGACAATCAGATTAGATAATCTGGAAGTTTGAATCGAAATGAAGAAGTTTCTCTATAATATATAGTAATAAAAACATTAATAAACTATTTAGCTGCAATTTTAGCTTCCCTTATACATCCTTACCCATATGTCCCAATTATTGCTTGTCTATCTTTTACCTAACGTAAAAGCGGGTAATTTTGGTTTTTAAACACTAGTGTATTACTCACAGAGCAAGTAATACATAGAGATGCCCTAGCACGCAAGGGGAATAAAGCAAAATAAGAGGGGCATGGGGCGAGCTAGGCGTGCCGCCAACTTAAGTAAAAGGTCAACATAGTGAAAACTTTCGTTTTCTTTACAAAAAACTGAATATTTTGTTGAGCATTTAGTTTCACTCTTTTTATAAATGTTTTGTAATTTGCTTAAAGCAGTTAAAATCACGCGATAAAAACGTGGATGGCAGTGAACTAAGCTGGTGCCAAAATGGGTGTCACGTGACATTTGCCTCCAACCGTCGAAATTGTACTTAGGGCAAGTCTATTAATTCTCACGTCAGTGTACTGATATATTTTCAAGTAGGTATCCCTCAATTTTTATTTTTCATTTAGTTGTTTCTACAAATACCTAGCCTACTACATCGATCCTCTAGAGTTTACATAATATAGACAATAAACCTCGCATTGAAATCTCTCTGTATTATAATTCCAAACAAGTATTAAAGCTCTGATTCCAGATGATTTATTTCAAAAGCACAGAGCACAAATAATCGATTCATCGAATTTTCCCATAGGTCAACATTTCCGGTCATCGGTTAATTCCAGACGCGCATTTGACGCTCTGTTGACGCGCCGTTGACGCTTTGGTACCCCCCGAGCATCCCAATAACCAACATTGACATGCTGATTACCCCTCGAAACGTGGACGATGTACGCCGCGATACAGTGGACCCGCTATTATAACTAAATCTGTCAATAACCCGAGATAGGTGTATTAATACAAGCGAAGACGGGCACTTGTTATACAAAACACACGTCATACAGCAGCCATGAAAATCAATGAACCTGAGTGCGACGCGAGTTTCGCGGCGTTCTAGAAACTGATTTTTTTTTTAACTACCTACTTCTATGGTGAATTCTTCACCATAATAATAAAGGTAAAAACATGATCATTTAAAACCACTTGAATCAGGAAATCGGTAAATATCAATTCTAGTATATTGAATAATCAAGTAAATTTGTCGTATAGTCCTATTCCAGATAACCGCTCGGTTCCTCCTGAAAAATCCCTAATTACCCCATCCCCTTTGGTCGCCTCCCACTCCAACACCTAAATATTCATGTATGTCTCATTTATCTTATGTTAGTTTTAATATAGTCCTGACGAAGGAATGGTACTTCCGAAACCGGTCGATCATTATATTAAATTGAAGTAGTTTAAAACAAATTTACTCGTTTATATTATAATTACAATTTGGTTTCACTTAACATGGAAAACTCCAAACTTTTTTAGTATATTAATAATCAAGTCATAAGCATTCGAAAACTACATGGGAAATAAGGTTATTGCCGCTTAAAACCTCTGAAGGTTGCTGCGACAGCGGCTATGTCACACGCAGCCAGTAGCAAGGACAGTGATGCATGGCAACTAAAACGCTTAGTTAATTTTAAGTCACTGTCCGCGGACACCGCGTTAAGTGGCAAGCAGTGAGTTACCGTTAAGTAGCAATTAAGCGAAATGGACTAGAATCTTTTCTGTTTTTTTTTGGTTAAATACGCTGCGCGCGCATACTTGTAGTTAGGTAGGGGTTATTTTCTCGCTGTTCAACACACACATAATCAAGTATTAATACAAATATAAGAGTTCACTGAATCACTTATTAATAACTAATTGCACATATGGACGGCACTCGTTACTTTTTTCGTGAGAGTGATTTAGATCACTGTTCTAGCCACTGGCTACGTGTAATCTACGCATTAGTGCAATCGCTGTTCAAGTCACGGTTGTGGTAAAAATCTTTGTTGTCGCGTGGTTTTATAATGCGTGTCATATTATATTGTTTTAATATTTAATACCTACGATTAATATAAATTTACCAATTTAGTAATTTCAGTATAAAAATTTTGTTGGAGCCACATTCTGATAATGCCTTCAAAGGACAAAACGGCAGTCAAAGGAAGAAAAAAATAGTTAATTGCAATTAGATATTTACAGTGTTGCATATCACATAGGTAATATGTTTATTTCGTAGTACTCTTAAAAGGGTCAACTGTTTTATCTTAAACGCTAACAAATAATAATTTCGTTGAAATTAAACGACATCTATTGAATTTTGATCGGAACCTTCAGGATGTGTCGCGCTGTGGCATAAATATCAATACGTCACAGAATGTCCTTTAAGTTCGTTACGCGGCGTTATATCCATTCCGGATTCAGGTCACGTCCCTGTCGAAGTATATTTCTGTATTAATATTCAACAGGTATCAATATAAAAGTTTAAGAGTTCCGTTTACAGATTATATTCAAGCTGTTATAAACATATCACTGGAGATTCCCACTGTTGAGATATATTAATATGTTAAGGGTTGGCGCCAAGGTGTGATCAAAATCGTAAATAAGTAGGCACAAACATTTCTTGAAGAGCTTTTAGAGATGTTCTCACAATATTTGTGATTCTACGTTGAACTCGCTACATGCAAAACATATCGAATTACAAATTTATTATTCATTTCACAACTTGCAAACACAGTGAAAAATTATTTATTTTATTGCTGTGTAAATGCAAGAACAGTGTAATAAACATAACGATCTATTATTCCTCTGGCACTATGCACTGGACCCATCGTAATTATATTGTTGGTCGATGACTGGACTGGGTCTGATAATATTGCATCATAATTGTGAAGTTCTTTACCGCCTTTCCGTGTAAGATATCCTACCGGCTGCGCCAACTGTGATGTTATCCGAGTCTCCAGTGATTCGTAGGTAAGTGACAATACGAAATGAGGGTTATTCTAAGCAATGAAGTACACGCGAGACAAACTTTCGCTCGTATATATTAATACAGAGTAATGCTACCTCTTTCATAGTCGGTTGTCCCTTTCATACTCTTGGACCTACGTTCACCACAATAAATTGTAATCAAATCTCAAGAAAATATTATTTGCTCTCGTAAATTTTGAAAACACTAGATATCATATCAATAAAACAATATCATGACAAATCTATATTACTACACCTCTTTCAACTCAAACTTCATATTCAAAGCAACCTCAAAACACATTAATAACCAGATCCTCAACAAATAAAACCCCGAATATCCCAATAACACTAAAACTCTACAATTGTATGCCCACAACTCTGAAACAACCACCATCTATAAATTCAGTATATTATCTAAAAATTATTTCAAAACCCATATCTAATCTTGATCAAAAATCAAGATATTCACTTTAAAAACATTATAAAAACAAACCAAACATAACTCGACACATGGGATAATATACAACTTACTTAACAGTGCATTCCGTCTCTTTCCACATAATATTATTTTCTTTTATCAAACTTACTCGATATTATATATTGTCACATTTATCTTCTTCGTCCATCTAATATATTAAAATAAAACTAACCAATACACATCAACACACGTATCATATTTTACACTTACACGTGTACACCTTAGCACAGGTTCTCCTAGTGAGGTGTTTAAGAAACATATAATTTTCATTAATTGATAAACTAAAGTTCTTAAAAACTTAAGACAAGATTTTTGTGCATAGCGCAAAGGGTAACAATTATTATTTTTATAAACAAGTCATGAGTCATTTTTATATATGAGTCCTGCCGGCGACATTTATCTTTGCTCGGAAGGTTTTTTCAATTTGGATGAGTGTTTTAGATTAATAATTATTGTTTATAAAAATATAATTTTCAATTCACAGTATCACCTCCTTAAACATATTCAAGTCACTTTTGCAGATAGGCACAAAAATTATCAATATATATTTGAGATCTGCATTGACTGGTGGTGTATTATGATTTACATCTATTTCGCTTTGAGTTGGGAGGCTAAGGGTTCGATTCCCGCAACGCAAAAGTGAGACAATGTTAAAATTTGTCATTTACATGGTCGCTTTACGCGTTACTTAGTATACCTGCACACACTCAAATAATTATAATATCAATTTGGAGAAGATAAATAAACTTGCATCTGTCCTCCTTTTTCATACCAGAAAAAACATATAATAAAGGCCATACGTAAGAGTAGTACGGATCATATTATTATGTATAGAAGTACTCAAATATATAAAAATACTTGTATCTTTCTAACGTCATTTGAAATATCGTCATAGAGAACGGAGGAGTCAACTCGGTCAACTCTCGCTAGACGGTGGTGTGTGATTATTGATATCAAGTCTGCACCATGATGTGCACAATGACTCACATTTTAAGATCGTGTTGCATGCAAATCTTATCGTGAGATAAGACACTATCGTAAGGATTTATTACTGGCTGAAAAAAGAAACTGTACAGAAGCAGGGAGATAAAATAATAATCTAGTCATCGTGATCTCCTTTCTATAAATGCACAATGGCGAATGATAATATATTATAATGTTATTGTGTCATGTACAAAAACCACTATCAATCTTATGTATCCATAATTATGGGTTTGTAAGTCAATTTATTTTATTTTCAAAATTGTTAATGGTTTTATAGACATCCTTGATATCGTCAGCTTGATTACATTTAATATTCCAACTAGAACTACTCGATCTAAAATTTTGTTAAACTGTAACAATAATTTCAGAACTGAGTCATTCAAATATTCATTGGTGCCTCGACTTCACACAGTTGGTAAAACATATTCAGATATAGTAGACATTTTCAACTGCTCTGAATACAAATACAAACAAACGATTACTGCATACAAGTACATCCTCTACAATTATTAATATGTGTCTAGAGTATAAGTAACAGTGAATGTGAGGTATGTTTTGATTTGTCGTCTCTGAAATTATTACTTAGAATGGTACTTACACTATTTTATTCCTGTATTTGTTTGATATATTATCTATGAACCTTATGTGATGTGGTTTTCACCTGTTTATTATAACTAACTTTATATGTAAAAACCCGTATAGGGCGTATATTATACAATAAATAAATATTAACTATAAAGTCAGTAATATAATAGGTTTTACGAAAAAAATGAGATATTGCAATGATTGTATTTGCATGTACCTACTTTTGTTGTTAATTAGGGTGAGGGGAATGGTACGTAAAAGGGGAGACGAGGGGTGAACACCAGGCTATTGTTGCTGGAAATATACATTCATTATTAAAATAATTATTGTACTGTAAAATAACCCATCGCAAGTAATCCAATTTTGCAATCATTTACAAAATTATTAAATGATTTTTTCGTTCCCAACCTCTATCCGAAAAATTCTTGTCAAGCGCCCGAAGAAAAACTTTAATGGCATTTCATATAAGTTAAAGCATTTGGAAAAGAAAATTTTGAAGATAATTCAAGAATAAAATGTATCTAAAGGTTTACGAGTAGTTTTAGATACAAGCATAATGTAATCAAATTTACAATTATCCATATAACTGTTGATATTCTTTAAATTTGAAAAATATGTTTAAAATAACAGTTTACATTCATTGAGTAAATGTTTTACGTGATTTCGCACAGCTACAAGCAAATCAATTTGTCAATGACTCAGTCAAAACTGTATGGCACCTGTCCATATATATAAAAAAAAATTATAAACACCTATTCCCCACCAAAATCGTCTATGCAAATTTCTGTGCAAAGCGATCCTCGCGTTCTTTTTACGGTACAGTAGTCCTTTTCGGGTCCATTTAATAACTTGTTGATAATTTTATGCCAAGTATTTTTGGCTTGAATGTTGACATAATGGTTTAATAATAGAGTTGCTGACAAATCAAAATAAATTATACGTATCTACATGACTCCCAGGTACAGTTAACTAAACAGGCACGAAAATACTATTCAAGTCATTCCTGCCTTACTGATTTTTTTAATGCTGAAAGGATTTGGTACTTAAGATTTAAGCTTCTGAATCAGAAATAAGTTACCTACTACCTAATAAAATTGGTGGGATTTAAGAATATGTAGGTGATTCAGACAGCCTTATCGTATCCAATGGCGGCTCGTGACCTATATTTATGGGAATTAAATCGGAGATTAAAAAAGGGAGAAAAAATTCCACGACCTTGGTCTTTTCCATAATTATTCCAGTATTTTTCCCTAGATGTTGAGGAATTTCATCATATCACTGCACCAGAGATTAGCGACATAGCAACAATATTCAATTTGGCGATTAATAAAGCGTCCATAGGTAATGAATATAATGTCGTAGGTTATAAGAAAAAGAGGTTTTAAATACGAAAATCACAATTTATGTATGAAGGTGAACATTATTTAATATAAATAGGTAACATCTTTAGTACGTAGTTAATTATTTTAATAACAACTTAAAACACAATGACCATCGAGAAAATCTTAATTTTGTACCCAGATGATGCTTGTGTTAAGCGAAACCGCTCGGTCTTATTAAAAATTAAATAAATTTCGTGTTAAATGAAACAAAGTGATTTGATTTCATTAGAACGTCAAACCACAAATTGACATTTGCAAAATACTATTCCGTACAAATTTGGTCTTAACAAATCCCATAGTCGCCGTGCACCCGGGCAGCTAACAGATTCCTAAAGGTTGGCACGCTTTCACGTTTTGCCACGAGTATGGGTTCATATGAACCCTTTCTTAGAACAGAAAGTCCCATAGACGCTGATTTCAAAACGCGCGTATGGAATTCATTTTGTAATCGCTTTCGAGCAGTAAATACGGACGGGTGAATTTTTTAGTACGGAATTTGAAGAGTGTGGTAAAATTATAATACAAGCGTGTCTAATTATATTTTGTTTTTTTTTTTTATGGCAGTTCACTGCAAAAACGCACTTTAGAGAAAACCGAAACTGATCGTATCCATTAACAGGGCAGATTACGAAAGAACTGTTGAGACATAAGTGCTTAACTAATAACGTTAATCATAAATGATTATTAAATGGAGGACAAAAAAAAGTAAGTAATCACATAGATGCAAACGTAAAAAGTTGTAGATTAATAATAAATAATTAATTGCTATTGTAGGACTCATGCGATATTAATATCTCCCCGGTTTATCAGACAGATTGCAGCTGCTGATGTGTCTTGTTTCTTGGTACTGGTAAGTAGGTATTGTTGTAATGTTTTCTCTCAGTTAACGGATTTAAAGAAACTCAAACTACAAGAACAAGAAATATATCGTATTGTTCACAGCAACTAATAACATAAAATATCTCAACAAGGAATTTCACCTGTACTCATTCTTAATTATTATTATTTCGAAAGTTCGTAGGAAAATAACGCAACGTGTAAAGACAAATTGACATGCACCTGTACATAATAATTATTGTTCAGCATTTCTCACGTTACTGTTTCTTCTGTAAAGATCATTTGGCTGATAAATATTTGCTCACTTCTTGCTTCTGAATGTACAGCCTCGATGAATTTCTGTTTGATATTATCTTCTAAGGAGATTCAAAGCGTCCCATCCCTATTTCCATGAAAGCTCATTTGGACATGAGACGTTTCGAATGAAAGGAGCTTTTCATAGAGGAAATGATGTTTGTAAAGAGGAAAATAAACTTTTTTAAAGAGGTACGTTTTACAAACCCATCACACTTGTTGTAACGTTAAAAAGAGTACCCAAATTTCCGAAGAACTCATCAAAACTTTACGTTTGAAAGTATAGGCTTTGTAGTAACTAAATATACCAAAGAATTATAAAAAAGGCAATCAAATAAAGATATATTCTAGTTGTATCCATGAAAGACAGAAACAAAAGTAGTGGATTAGAAGCAAGCCAAAGGTAGGCGAAATTGCTGTTACAATTTCCACACTGGTGGAATTCATACATTATCCTATGTAGTCATTTGTTGAGGAAAATGAATAAATATCCACCATAAATGTGATGGATGGAAGAGCTGAAGGAAGTCGTAAAGAATTCTAAAAGGCTGTAGATGAACGAATTAAAAAAAACTAAAATATTAAGAGTTGCTTTGTTTACACCACTATTTTTAATATATAAATATTAACAGTATACTGTGCACCCTGATAAGGAAAGCTTCGCTTTCGAAACATGTTGACATTTATATATTAAAAATAGTGGTGTAAACAAAATAATTTATTAATAATGACGCTACAAAATTACTACAAACCTTTTGAAGAAATTGTAAAAGAACTGATGATCATTGATCTCTCCGATCGAAAGAATAGATAATAATGCAGGTATCTGGTATCCAGCTACCGAAGAGTTTTTTTTATCATTTTCTAAATCATGTCAAAATTCCTGAACCATCTTTCTCAGGCCACTTGAACAGTTTGATACAATCGAACGGAACTTATCCCTCTTCAAAGAAATATGTAATAAATGGGCGTTAACCGCAAGATGCATCAATATAATGCAGTAAAATACCTGTGTGAGAATTTCTCAGAGCGGAAATATATCCTACGAGGAAGGCTATGGAAGAAATTACAGCGATAAGGAACGAACCGGTATTATTTTATATGACGTTCCCAGGTAACAAGTCTATTAAACGCATAGCATCAACCAATGTAGAAGTTATCAAATACTTATAAACAGTGATGATATGACCAGGTGTTAGTTAACAGCCCACGTTAAATCATATAATTAATATTACCAATAAATTAAGCAGGAAACATGATAGATTCCACTTCTTAATAGGCCCTATTAATAAATTTGTTGTAAAATTGTACAGCAATAAAACATATATCACATCTTTCACAAAAGTAGGTATAAGTACCTTAAAGTTATATACTTTAGAAAATTTGAAAAAATTATATTAACTTATTAAATATAATGTATTGAAATTGCTTTATATAATGATCTAGTCTTATTAACAGGAAGGAACATAACTTAACATGTCGTCAGCATCCAATTCCATTACATTGTGAGTTATTTTCAACCCATTTTTTCGATCAATCCTAAAGCCAATTTCCGTTCGATATATTATTTCCTTTGCTGATGCTTCCAAAATGACAACATGTATTTTGTACATTTATCAGAAAAACATCATATTCGATTTAGATTTATATAAATAGGTTCAATTTAAAGGCGCTTTTCCGGTGATTTTTCAGAAAAACGGTGCGAAAAAATTGTTAGCATCGTAATGATAACGTTTGATTTAAACAGCGTAGCTAACAGGCCTACTCATGGTTATAAGTATGACAGATGAGAAGGATGATTTATATCTGTAATTTGTTAAAATTCCCATTAAGTAAGTACCTACCCACTTAGAGTTAAGTAGAGATGATGAATATCCCAGTTCTAGATACAAAATACTTACAGAGGAGATAAATAAGAGAATTATGCAAAATTATTAAAAGGTTTTATGACGCATTCAGGTGATAAATTGAGTGTTTCAAGAAATGAGATGAACCTTTGAGTTGTGTGAATCATTTTCACAGAATTGCAATTGTTAGCAAGAGGCAGCTGGAGACGGTTTAAAGAATTAATTAATTATTCAAATCGCTTAGTAACAAGCGGAGATGACACCAGTAAATTAGTAGAATCCACCTTATTTTTTAAATGTTATATCGATTCTACAGTTCCTACGGCAAATATGCACAAATAAGTCTAATGGCAAACTCACGAAAAGTAAACAAGGGAACGTTTTTGGGACTAACGACTTGTTCGAGGAAGAGACGAGCAGACGTAAATAAATACAAGACAGAGTTTTTCAAGGATTTCAATGGAAAACTTACCGAATTAAAGCACATTTTTTCAAAATATTGTAAGCAGTTGCCATATGATTGTTTCGATTCTTACCTGAAACAAAAAGAAAAAGCTTTAATTAGTAAGGTACAAAGAGGGAAAATGATAAAATATTTAACATTATGATGGAAAGATTAATTTATCAAAGAGGTGATATCGTCCTGTGAGATCGAGGGGGAGCCGAAAACACTGTGGGGTATTATGAAGTGGTGGAACCGGGATGTAATGTTGAGCACGCATTACATAATTGACTACTCCAGAATATCAAGTGCACAGTACTTGGCGAGTCGCACACATCGTCATTGCTTGAAATAATTGAGTTCGCAGAGTGTAGTGGATAGAATTATAAATACCGCTATATGCCGGGGTTCCGGATTCGTTTCACGAGTTACTAATAAATAAATAAATTATCATGTTAGAGATAAACTTGTAAGGGGACAGTATAGTTGTAGACGAGTTCATAGAACTAAATAGAACAGAAGTATGAAAAAGATTGTGAATCATTGGGCTGGAATAACCTTTCAAAACTACTTTTACCATATGAAAGGGGATTTACACTCACTTTAGATGGGATTTGCGACGACCTTTAAGGTAATACCGATAATACTCCCACTACAAGAATGTCATGTTATTAGGAAACAATGTTTTATTCATATTTCTGTCATTTAGCACTAGAA
Source organism: Halesus radiatus (assembly GCA_022606495.2). Taxonomy (NCBI): domain Eukaryota; kingdom Metazoa; phylum Arthropoda; class Insecta; order Trichoptera; family Limnephilidae; genus Halesus; species Halesus radiatus. The sequence goes on from JAHDVE020004050.1 coordinate 56,684, forward strand.
TCCTGCATAACATTTATACGCGGGTGGGTACTTTAAGTTATTGTCTTGAACGTGATTATAATTATAACATATTACGTAAATAAACAACATTCCTGTCGTCTTAGAAGGCGTATGGGAAGTACTCGCATCATAATAAGTACCTACCTATCTACTAATAAGTAATAAGTCACACAAGAAATCTGCAAACACTGAATCATTGCTAAAGTGACGCAAACGTCGCAAACGACATGATTCAACCGCAATCAACTGTGAACTATGTAGGCAAAGTGCAATGTGTAATTTATTTAAAACGAATAAAACCTCACATTGGGTTCGCGAAGTGACCTTCTGCAGTTCAGATAATAAGAATAATGCAAATTAGCAACATGCATCAAACTTAACACAACGCTTTTATTAGAATTTTTTTTAAAAGCAGATTTTTCTAACTTATTCACGCTTTCCCCACAAGCCTTCTGGCCTAATTTGTCAATCGTATTAATTTAACTAAAAATAATAACCCATTTCCAAAATTTTATTAATTTTCGGTATAAAATGACTATATTCGGAAATAAATTCAACGTTAAACTGAATAATATTGAATTACCTCCATACCTTATTGTGTTCGTACCTAATAAATAATTATATTATTGAACTAAGTGCTTTGGAAGGGCAAATTGAGAGTCTAATTTTAACATGAGCCTCTCGATTGTATAATTAAATTTCGCAAATAATGCTAAAAGTATATGAGTGAGAGACGAGAGCCGCAGGCGCTCTCATTATTCTGATTTGAATCATAAATTCAAAATCAAATTAGTGTTCGACTTTTCAATGTCACATAAACCAATGACGTATTCCTAGAAGTTAGAATAGAGTATTGTGTGATCTTTGACATCGATCCTTCCAGAAATAAATGTGTTTCGCTTGGGTACCTCATGACCCCGAAGCTCAATTGGCAATTAAGATAGTTGGTCATCGAATCGGTCAAGTAGGAACAATGTAACAGCGGTGGTTATAGTCTATTGCGGAGACTCGTTGTTTGTTACTTGTCTGTTGTTACTTGTGACATGGCGCAGGCGGAAATATCAGTTGAACAAGGAACGACAAGATCGTTTTAAGTTTTTAACTCCTTGAACCAATTCGATCCGAGTCGCATCCCGCCTTTATCATTGGCGACAGGAAAAGGAAGAACGTAAAAACTTTGTTTTTTTTTTTTATTAAAATAGTAATGTGATGTCGACTTGAACATTGCAATTTTTTTTGAGCTCTTTATTAAATTCTCCCATTTTAAGTATCATACACATCAGGTGTGGTAGGTACAGATCGACACGATTAACTTTGCAGGAGGCCAAAAATGGCATTAATGAACGAATAATTTTAAAATTCCGTAGACTTTTTCACTAATGCAAAATCAACAGTAGCTACGCCACCGAATGCAAAGTTAAACACGTCCTAAATTAAAATAATAATAAAGACGTAGTGACCACCGTTTTTAATAATAAATTATCTACATGTGTACTTTTGAGAAGAAACTATTGGTTCTGAAACATGTCTATTGACGGCCTCCATGGTCGAGGGGTAAGGCTCTCGACTACGAATCCGAAGGTCGCGGGTTCAAATCCCGGCGTGCGCAAGTAATTTTTATTTAATTAATTTGTGTTGTTTCACAATTAATTCATTTAAAAATAATATATAGTATATTTGCGCACGTTCCAGAGTGGAAGATACTCTCAGTATCGCCCTGGTGAAAGACCACCATTCAGAATTGAAACGTTGCTAGAAATGGCTTTTAGCCGTGTTTGGTGACCAGATCTGAATAGCCAGGTATTCCCAACCTTCCTCTTTCCCTTCTCCTTCCCCTCCCCAATACCTTCAGCCTCACAACATTCCCCAATTGGTAATGTCATAGTCTCACTGGCTCCAGACGGTTGGGAGTAGTTGGGACTCTTGTGAGGTATTCATATAAAAAAAAAATAATAATAATAATTTATTATCAAAAAATTGTGGTCAAATCTACGTGTTTATTATTATTAATTAACTATTGTGCCAGAGAGTACTTTCACAATTATTGAAGAAGTAATATAGGTTTTTTTCCAATCTTTTGATGAAGTAAGGACCACTAATCGAATATTTTGTTCACTTACTAAATTATAAAAACATTATGGGTACTTTTTGTATCATCGTACATTTCATTTTCTGGATCTCGCGAAAGAACCTTACTTTTTACACGTTTCTGATTTAACTTTGTAATCACAATCACAACTAGAAAATTTTGTAATTTGTAATTCCAAAGACATTTCATAACTCTTTTACAATTGTAAAAACGCCGTTGACTTTAAACGTCGAATAAAATGTCAAAGCCCAACTCTTACTTGTATAACCGTGCCCTTTTGAAACCAATATAAAACACTAATATATATTTGATTATTTTTTAATAACGTTTCAAATAAACCTACGAATAAAAACCTTTGCGTAATTCGTTTCCCGCATGCGTAGCTCACATAAATATGGTAACTGCCTTATCTTCAATTTAAATTTACAATTCGTATTTAAGAAATTTATATTCATTACACCAGCATGATGAATTTTTATGTGTACCTACCGAATCAAAACAGATTGGACAGTCGAGATGAGGAATCTGATGTAGTCATCCCATCTGGCAATTATGATGAACTTCATCATATTCAGATTCACAGCCGCCCATCCGAAATGATGTTGTTTTGTTGAATAAAAATCTCAATAAATCTTGACGGACACTTCGACCTTGGAACTTCAAATTACCATTAATTACGGCGCCTTGCTTTTAATTTGACTTTTGATACAAATTAAACACTCGCAATGAAATAATCAATCATGCTACATATTTTTTTCTGAGTGATAACTCACTGTGGTACTGCCGCGTAGAGCTCAGTTGGAAGAAGTATCATATGTTCTTTGTTACGTACGTGTGTCATTAACTAAAGAAAAATGGGGGAGGAAACAACCGAGTTATCAACGGTATGCATATATCATAGATGCACTACTGTAAGTAGGTACTGAAAAGTATAATCTGTGTGTAAAAAGGGGTAAATTATAATTATTTCTACTGTGTAAAGCAAAGCTATGTTTTCTACCGAGAAACTAAACTCCGACTACAATACAAATAACGCTTCCATAAGTTAAGTTTTAATTATAAACGACTGTGAAAGTCTTCGCTAACGAAGTAATAAACGAGTTTTTGTTTACAGCTAGAACAACGAAGACATCTTCTGAACTCTTATTTGGGTTATCGTAATGTCATCTAAGCCTTTATGTCAAAAAATAAAGATAGAGCTCCCGGTGTTCGACAAAATTCGTTTAAATGATTTAATCTCCATTTCTAATTGGTGTGATCTACTCAATTGTTTGACAGGGGAATAGAAATTGCAATTCCCAGGCCTCCGAAAGAATGCAATTACCTTCCCCGATAATCAGAACAAACTCCTCTCGAATTAGGTAGTTACTTACTGTTCGCTGTTTGCGAACAGGGTCAGTGAACACTGTGCTGGCAATAATGCTGCACTAACCTTCGACACTCAGCTGAAACAATGGCGGAGAAATGGAAATAAAAACTCTTTTGTCTTCAGCGAATATCCAAGTAGACTTGTGCGCTGGAAAACGCCCCTGGGGTACTCTTTCATACTCGGAAGTAAGTCGAGCACCTACTGTGATCTATGTTAAATGAGAATGTATTCAGTCCTCGTTATTCTTGCTGATTTTATGTGAATTCCCAGCGACATTAAAGCCAGACTAACGATCGAGGCCGCATGCAGAAAGAAATCAAAACACAATATATTACTTCTGACAAGAACAACTGATTGTTTTAATAATCTATTTCTCTATGTGTCTAGTACGGATCTAAAAGTGTGGGAAATATGAAAGGCTTCTTAATCAAATAGCAAACGAAAAACTCTGTTAAATATTATCATTTTTTTTTACCAGAAGCCGAAATGTTAAGCGCGGCAAATCGTGAACAAAATACTCTGCGATCTAAGCGACATAGCCTGAATGAAAAGGAATTTAGCCACGCAAAAGCCTTGAATAGATTTCACGCATTTTTCACACACAAAGAGCACAGGAGATAACACAAATAGCGCATTAAAAAGCGTAATGCGACACTAGCAACTGCGGGGCTTGCGGAAAGGTGCTAAGTTGTCGGACTTCAGACATATTTATATAAATAACCCCTCGCATTCCTTACAAGAGAAGTAAAGCTCTACGAACATGCATGATGCATAAATCTAGTATTGTAATCACTTATCACTTAATTATTATCTATATACCTACACATTGCATATACGAACGTTTTGCTTGTGCGACAATGGGGGACTTATGAAGCTGGCAGATGATTGAATCAGCGACGCCTGTATGGGAACCACAAGGCTACTTACAGATATGTGTCCAATATATTAAAATTTTCTCATTTTGTATTTAAATTGTCCTTTTCAGCATTCATTTAGCAATTCGTGAAAATTTTGAAAAATAGCAGCTTAAAATCATGCAATGTTCGGCGTTTTTAATATTGTCTCCTCTTCGTGAAAAATCGTATCTTCTCCAAGCTTAAACATTATAATAAAACTTTGTTTATCTGAAGTGACCTGATCGTGTAAGTATGTTTCTGTATCTGCTTGTAAATAATTAGATAGAGCCTAGAAATTAATATTTGTACAGCGCCCTTGGGGTTATTTTTCACAACAAAAAAAAACGGCACTATAGAAATTATCCAACAATAATGATTAAAGAAGATAATATTGACACATCCCAAATGAAACACGAACCCCAAAAAACAACAGAAATTAAAAAGATTTCAGTCGCATCTGGGACTCGAACCCAGGAACCCGGGGCAACCGCTTAACCAACTTAGCTTAAGCGGTTGCCCCGGATAAACAGAGGTCCTGGGTTCGAGTCCCAGATGCGACTGAAATTTTTTCATTTCTGTTGTTTGTTGGGGTTCGTGTTTCATTTGGTATGTGTTAATATTATCTTCTTCAATGATTAAATTACATTACAATGAGGTTTACAAACTTCAATAAGTTATAAAAAAAATTTGAATAATTATTATTTTATGCACTTATTCACTTGATTAACAATGACACCACAAAGTAATTTTACATCTATTGAAGAACTTATTTATCTTTTGAATTAACTTAAAAAATAATAATACATAATAGCAGAATTCGGAGATGTTGCAAATCATTATCAGTTTTATTAGGCCATTTTGATAAGATGTAAGTATCGTTGATAATATAATTATCAGACAACAGTAGTTTAGTATGAACCATCGACATGTTGTATTAAACGCCTACAAATCACAAGGGAATTCCTTGTACAAAATCCCTAACGGTGTTCTTTGTTACAACATCCGTAATCCGTACCACTTCCTTGAGGATATGGAAAATTGATTGATAGAGTCGAATAAACCTAGAAGCAACTACTTGTCCCTGTGTTGATCAGTAAATAAATACTTGCTACGTGAATCGATAAGTAAATACCAACTTCCTCCTTGAAATCCCACTTGAATAATAACAGGCTATTAGATTCTTACGGTTCTTTTGACAATAATTCAATACCCAAACAGTTTATGGTATAGCATTCTTATTTTTATCAGATCTGGGGATTAGAGATAGCCTAAATTTGCAGTCAGCTATTTTAGGGGTCCTTCCACTTAGAGCTCCGTTGTATTCTCTATGTTACATGCGTCGTTTATTATAAATAGAGAGAGCCATCAGCAGTTTTCCCTAATTCCGTTTTAACGAGTTTTTTGCATATTATGTTAAAAGTAATCATTTCCCCTTATTGGGTAGAAAATATTTTGTGGTCCTTTATAATTGATTCTGTTTTCCCATAAATCTTTGTTATATCTCGTCAGCATTCTCTAACCATAATGTTCTTACTCGCAACTTTGTAGAAAGGGTTGGAATAAGGTCGTTCTTTGTTTATTATAAGGAGGCCAAAGCGATCCCTTTCGAATAGGAATGAACATCATACAACCATTTAGGGCTTTTAGGGTCATGACATGTGTTTGTTTGGCTGGATCTAAGCAGGACGAAGCGTCGCTTGGGCTAATTGTGATGACGGGCCGAAGTTCCTTGCACTTCCGGCCCATCTACAAAATTACAAATGGCCCCGGCCCTACATCCGCACGAGGTACTTAGGTCCCAACTCCCAGGGAGAGGACGATCCTCACGGCGCGCATTTAAACGAAGCTTTAAGCTCGGCCGCCTCGATTCTCAGTAATCAAATGAAAAAGTGAATTACCCATTTGAATACATTAACCGAAAGACAATAGAAATTATTCACATTCGGGGCTAGAAGATTTATTTAATAGAAAGTAACATCTATTTCCTTTATATTTGAAAAAAATCTTTGGGCTTGCTGGATAAAACTGTTGTTTGAATCAACCTACACATATTTCTGGCTGAATCATTGATAAAATTATTCAAAAATATATATGCGATTCTGATAAACATAGCATCAATCAACCGATGTACTCACGATGATGATATGTGAGAAAAATTGAGAAATGTCAGTGATCAAATCGTGATCAATATGCGAATAACTCAATAAATAATCAATAAACTCTGAATTTATCTGAAACATTCCGTCGTAATTGGCTGACATTTTGATAAAAAGCGTTAGAAACAAGCGAGGGAAAAACACTCAGAAAAGCGATAAATTTAAAAGCAACAAGATTTTTTTAGCCTTTTTCGGAACCTATTTTCATCTGGCTTTGATTATTTAATAAACTGCCAAAATAAATGCAATAAACAGACCACACTGATAATAGTAGTTTTATTATGAAATCATTTCCCAGTCCTTTCAAGATTCCCGCTGAATCAACACGACACGGAATAATCGTAAAAGTTCGAGGCCCTTTGATGATTCGGGGTCATTTTTTATCGACGACGAAATATTAAAAGTATTTAAAACGCGAAATAGTGACAAATAAACAGACTCGATATCTTAAAACACGTGTCGAAATAACTTTATTACGTGACTCGTCAGTGGTCTTAAACAAGTGGCCGGTTAAAAGATTTCACATTTTAAATTTTCAATTTATTTATTATATTGTTCTGTTGTATTCTTTTCCACATTGAATAAATTAATAAAAGGTAGCTGATTTTTTTTTTACAAATTAGTGTGAAATAAATAAATAAAGTGCAATAAATAATTTTGTGTAGTATTTATTATTTCCTAATGTGAGCTGTTGATTGTACTTAGGAAAGGAGTGCACGATAATACGAAAACTGTATAGTTAAACAAATATTTAAAAGAAGAAAAAAATTAAATCATGTGATAAGGAAAGTTAAATATACATAAACATGAAAAATATTTTTAAAATTCCAATTAATGTACATAAATATTTAGTTTTTTACAGATATAGTGAAATTATAATAATAATAAAAATGTTTTATTTATTTATTTTTTATAAAAAAAAAAATGATATCCTGTCTGGGATGTCCCGTGCTGAGGGTTTCATTTACAAAATATGAAATTAAATTATATTAAATTGATGTGATTGCTGATATGAGTCTGTATTTTGTCCTAATATATTTTCTATTTCAGATCTCCCTATGTCACGTATCCAGCGTTTTATTTGATTTTAAAATTTATTATTGTTGTGATTTTTGAAGGAGAGTGGGATTTTGTCGTAGAGTTTAGTACCATAGTATAATCGTAAAAAGCTTTTTTTTTCAAATGTTATGTTTGTGAATGCTGGTTGGATGTTTTTTTGACGCATTTGCATAGTGAAAAAATAAAATAAATATAAATAAAAAAATTGTTTCAACGAACGAAAGATATGTACCTACTTATGTAAGTATATAGAAACATGAAATGAATAAAAAAAATGTATTAAAATAGAAAAATATATAAATAGTTATTGTTTTAAAGATATAGTGAAAAAAATATAGATAAAAAAGAAAAATAAAAAATGAATCAACTAAGGTAAGAGAAGTTTACAAGAACATGAAAAATATTTTTTTTAAATAACAAAATATATAAATAATTAGTGTTTTACAGATACGCATGATCATTAATTAGTAAAGGGTGGTAAAAAATATATAAATAAGAAATATTTACTTTGACTTTGGGTCAAGATTAAAAAGCGATAAATTAAAAATCGAGATTGTCTTCTATAAAACTTTGGTAAAAACGGCAAGATTTTTGGGTTTAAGGCCACTGTCTTATTAGGTACTATTAAATATGTGTATCAAAGCAGTATCGAATGTGTCAATAAACTTCGGAAGAGATGATAGTAACATAACAGATGATAAAGTTTTTCTAGATACGAATAGAGTATTTCAAAGCAAATACGCACTAAAAAAATAAATTGATTAGGCGAAGGTGCGTTTTTTATTGAGATATTTTGGTGGGAAGTTTCAGATCAATACATTTTTACAATTTACATTTGGACGGGCTAAATTGAAGATCGGCGAGATATCAGTTCAAATAACATTTACTGAATTATATTAATATGATATATTGTAATACGACTTCTCATTATCGAATCTGAAAAACTGGATATGTATCGTAACATAACCGTCTCGATTTCCTTCCATCTCACAACATTCTCGAACTCCAGTACCAGCCATTTTAATTAAACGTTTAAATACCATTTTACGTCCTTTTACCAAATTTTGGTATAAAGTATTTAATGGTTTTAAAATCCCGTATCCCACAGGGAAAGGACACAATTTGGTAGGAACTAGGAACTAATGCAGGAGAAGAGCGAGAGGTTACAATTAACACGTGGCGGTTATGTATCTAGTTTCGTTCGCACGCGTGCCTTCCCCTCAATTAACACAATACTGATTACATATTCCAAACACATCACATACACAAAGGTAAATCAGGTAGTCGTTGGTCCGACACAAACTTTTTCGGAACGGAAAACAATAATAATTTGACTACAATACGATGAAAATCGATTTACGAGAGTAAAAGTGCGAAGCACGACAGAAATTTATATATTATTTATTGAGCACCCACAAAGAACAATAACAATTCAATAATCTGTAACTTAATTATTGTTTTCATTAATGTGTGTTATTTTTAATCAAATATTGTATGATATAAAACTAACGCAAAGTAGGACTATTTAGTCTATTTACATAAACATGACCGAAATTTAAAAAAAAAGCAACACAAATTGCTCAACGTACCTACTCACACGCATTGCTCATGCAAATTTATTGTTATTTTGAAATAGTGAGTGCGACCTTTAATTAACATAAATATTTATAAAATCAATGTAAACAATGCAACTAGGTTACCAGAACGGTCCCCAAGAAATAACGTCCTCACTGTATTTTAGTTTTTTTTTATCACATCTTAAGATAAAGCATTTTATTTAACGATAAATCGGCAACACAAATCAAAAAAGAATAAATACAATCAAAGCTTCTTAGACTTTAGTATCCACTAATAAGCCAAGAACAACATAAATTATAGATTTTTTTATAGAAAATTTATTGAGATGTGTTCATAATAGATTTAGAAACAACGAATAAATCTATGACGTACTCCCAACATTAAATCATCATTATCTTTTTTGTACGAATTATTGAACTATGGTGAATTTATAACCACGAGAGAAGTGGATGAAATATTACACTTGTAGTTTGTACTGTAATATATTACTATTAACGTCTATTGTAAAAGAAAACGAATAAATCGCTTGACAACTTTATCTGTGAATTAACAACGAACTTTAGCAGTACATTCTGATGGCAACAAATTAATAACACAATAATTTTAACATAGTAAATTGGGTAGCTACCCGCCTATATAATCTAAATCGCCTTTGAATCTTTCCTTTCCAGTGCTGCCAACTGAGTTGACGTCATCTCTAATTATTAAAACATCCCTTTTCATTGTTATTGTATTTAGTGAAGGCTATATATTCTATCTATGTACCTACTGTGATGTATTTTGCACTTGTGTCACTATTGTAATTTGAGTTTTTAAAAAAAATGCATAAAAGCTCAAATAGGGCGTATACAATATAATAAATAAATAAATACGGATAGGAGATAGTTGTAAGTTTATATCTGATTCGATGTTTGGAATGTAATCATCGGGGATATCTACTTCATACAAATCCTCAAAAAAAATCAGTTAATGAATGTATTGTCAATTTTTTTTAGTATTATATTTGTTTTCCTGTTTGTGGCGCATAGTATTCAAGGTTATTGATCTTTTGAGATTTATGATAGTTTGAAAAAATGTGTTACATTATTATCAATTTAAAATTCATCACTTTCAATATAATTATTATAAGAAAGGTTGTGATTAAGGGACATAATCTCATAAAATTCCCATTATCCCTTAATCACCTGTTCATTTTACGCTTTGTCTCTTTAGATGTAATATGGTAACCCATTATGTACACATCTGTCTCTTTCTCTCTGTTACTATGTTAGATTTTAATTTCATGCTATCTCACTTTTCCTTTATTCTATGTTATGTGTATATATAAGCACAAACAATGTATTTTTTTATTATTTTAATTTTGTACGCTGATGATACCTGTGTTAAGCGAAACCGGTCGATCGCAATAATTTAAATAAATTTCATGGTTATTAACAAAGCAATAGCAAGTGAAAAATATGATTTGTGAAAAGGAGGGAGGAGGTTTTCGAAAATCGAAGAAAAAAGGGGTGAATATTTAATTGGAGAAATCCGGAAACTTTTTTTTTTAAATCGGTAACCAATTTTGCCGCCTTTGATTACTTAACTTCCGGAACGGAAACACGGAGATGCACCAAAGGGCGACTGGTATTATATTAACATGAACGACACATGTTTATGAATGAATTACGTAAAGTTAAAATAACCCTTCGGATATAAGAATTTGAAGGAACCATGACACATGAAACATTATTTCGATCACAAAACCAATCAAAAATATCAACAAAAAAACAAAAAAAGGAACCTACTTACTTTCAAATGCATAAGATAAAATATTAATTTCCCCGTTATTTATTTATGTGGAATTGTACGATTTTATTATATTGATTATTTATTTCATAATTTACAGCTTCAGAAATGAATCCAAATACAATAATTTAGTTTAGAATGTAGGTATAATTAATTTGGCAGTAGTTTTTTCATATCAATATCTGGTTTCATTCACAGTGTCATAATACTTCACAACCCAACATAAGGTAGAGCAAAAATATGATGTCACTAAATGCATAAAAAACTGCGTATTACGAAAATAATTCATTATTAATCGGTGACAATTTACAGCAGATACAATCGGGCGATATGGGAGGTCGGCGTACGTTTACCATAAGGCATTTAGAGGAATTTGATAAGTGCTCTCAGGTAAAAGATTGTTAATTACGTTGAAAATATGGCTGGTAATTACAAGAGAACTTTCGTGCATCTTGAATCTAAATGACCTACTTTTGGGATGTTCGATACTTTCTACGAATTGATAGAAATATTAACGGTACCTTTATTTAAATGACGTTCAAAATTATTCAGATGTTACAAAAATATATCGGAATTCCTCGAAGCCGCTGTCTGGGAATTTGAATTACAAAACCACAAGATCCTTTTAAAAATTCAGTGTTTTTTTTTATAATACAGTAATACGTCGAGTCCATAGATTTAAGATGTTGATGTAGTTTTGTTATCCGGACATGAGTGCCTGCGGTCCATTGGTTAAGAAGGTTGACCGGCTTCCGGCGGCATTAAAAAAAAAAAAAAATTACGGTTTGATTCCTGAAAGCATCCACGCAAAGAAAAGAACGGTCATTTTTTACCGCAAATGAAATTGTTACTATAAATAAGCCTTTTTCATACTTAAGAAGCTTTCTCCCAATGTGTAATTGCAAAGATTATTGATAAGTAATGTCGAGAAACAGAAAAATCTTACTAAAACGTTGAGTAATAAATAATACTACACTAACTGATTTACGCAAATCACCTTAGCGACATAATATGTACTACGTTTTGATTAAATTTTTGTGAATAAAAAGTTTGCATTCACAACTATGCGTTCAAAGCAACACGATTCCGCAAATCACCTGGGGCGATTTCTCAATGCAAATCACGGTGTTGGTACATATTATGAATCACTTTAAAACAAAAAAGTTAAATTCTATGAATTATTACAGATCGAGAAAGCGATCGCATTAAATTTGTCACGGCCATTGCTTCATTTAGTACGTATGATAATTCATTGAATGAACCAATGATAATAACTCTTATTTCGGAAAGACGCCTGCCATACAAACGATATCAAATAGAAACATTAGAAAAGGCGATAAAATGTGGATTGCGTTTTTTTTTGCTTTTTGCTCAATGGGTGTCGTTCATTCATAATATCAAATCAATCATACAGTTTCAAGATGTGAGGAAAATGTGGGTTTTACGCCCGTGACGAATCAATCTTATTGATATCAATCCAAGGCAAAAAGTTGACAGATCGAGTAATTGAGACCTCAAGCCCACAAATACACAAGATGGAGATATTTTGGTACTAAAAGTTGATTAAAATTCCAAGCTTAAAAAAACTTTAAATCGAGCAGTAAATTGGTGCCAAGTCCGAAATGATCCTCTTATAAGTACCAATCGTAAATTTAGAAATAAATTGACATGGAAAATAGTATTTTTTATCTCTGTTTTGCATCACAATTTTTTTTTCTAAAAAACTTATAACATTCTCATTGTTAGCACATGCGTTAATAAAATGTTTTGGATATTGAGGGTATTTGAAATCTTCAGTAAAAATTTAATGATTTTTTTCTTTATAATATTAAATAATATAATTCTTAGCACAAAGTTTTCATACGTCTCTGGATTTTTAATTTTTTTTCAGAATCTGTATTGGTACCTCTATAATAGACATTGTTGTGGTCCAATCAAGCATCTCAAATTGTCTGACAATAGGAGTCGTAATTCCTACTGGTATACTGGTCTGGAGTATAGAGCCCAATAGAAGAAAAATCGCAAAAAATACCAGTGTGATTCCTCCACAATAAAATCAAAGCATTCTTTTAATCACATTTTTTTACAAGGTGACCTATGGATTGAAAGAGGTCTAAAGAATGAACATTGAAGGAAACTCGTGTCGAAAAAGGCACTGTTCTCCTACGTGCGCGATTAGTTGCAGCAGACATAAAAATAGTTCCTAATACGAGAACAAAGTCACATATTTTCTATTTAATTTGGCCAATTCCATAAGACAAAAAATACGAGAAATTTGTAATAAACTCAATTCTAACAACACTTCATTGCTACCGATTCTAGTATTGTTATCATGTTACAATAGGTAGATGGGTACAAATTATAAAATACAAGTGGAGGGTTTGTTACATTTTTTAAGACTCCCAAAGATAAGCTCCAATGAGCAAAAGCATCAGATTAATCCACTCGAAAAATATTGTAGAAAATGACACAAAAATTTTATAAAAATAATATCATTCAACGAACGACAATCATTTCACACATTCCAATTTTATTTGGTTACGTGAGTAAGAGACAATTTATTTAAAAATAATGTTAATAATAATAGAATTATTTGAAGTACGGAATTCAAAAGAAAAACAATGACTTGTTTGGTGACAGAGTGGGCCGCATTCTCCAACGTGAACTTGAAAGGTCAGGAGTTAACATAGGCATATTCGGAATAGGACTACTTTTTATAAGACAAGATGTTAAAAAAATATATTAAAGACGACACTGAAAAAAGCTTAGAAACGAGAAGAATTTCAGAAATTACTTCACATTCGGTTTTACCAAAGACAAAATAATTCCAATCAGCAAATTTATATGTTCCGGTAGCGGGTAGACGGTAATTGCTTCTGATATTGAGACAGACTAAAATATTTAAATTAAGAACGAATTCCGAGAACAGTCAAGGCAAAAGCTGGTTTTGGTACCGTCGGTGGAATGCAAGAATACGCAATACAAAGTCCGGTCCCAGACTACACAAGAAAAATAATAAATAAGTCGATGGAATAATTAAAGAATTCATTCGCATACAGAAGCGTGAAGAAACATCGAATTTCAGCACAGTTTCTAGGGAGGGGGCAAGGTAAGCCGTAATTCACAGAAAATTCTTTTGGAGATTCCGAAACAACGTCATCGGCTAGGTAACTACTACGTGAATCACCGTCATTCGCTTGACAGTAGTTTTTTTCCCAGCCACGTTTCAATCATTAATATTTTACATTATGCATGGCATCATTTGGTACTTGAAAACACAAAGCGTAATCTACGAATTTTTCAAGTGGACTCGCAACACAGTTATACCGAAGAGCCAAATGCAGTTATTTAGTGATGCTTTAAACAGAATCTTGAAGGATCGATCATGGAACGATTCAATTAATACCACTCTGAAAATAAACTGGCATTCCGATGTTTCAATCACTGGTCCATAAAATCAGCAATACATCGATCTAATTTTAACAACCGCAAATGCGAGAAAATGCTAATTGAATTGCGGTACAGATTTACAAAAAGCTGCATATATTTTAACGTAACAGATTTAATGGAATATCTTATAAACTCTTCCGGTGTTAAGTAAATTGTCAATGGAGGATTTATGACACCCGTCCCCGTCGGATAGGTCAGATAAGCCAGTTACTAGAGGTGATCAAACATGAGGCTATTAAACGACGGATGGGATTAAATTTGGCAATTGACCCAGTAATCGAGTTTGACAAGATTAATGTAGGATATGGAAGACTGCGAAAGAGAATTCGGTGAAATTTCTTCATATTATTACACAGCCAGGTAACGGGTATAATATTTGGTTGGGTGCAGTGGCGGTTTTCTTAAAAGCGCATTTGTGTAATTCCTATAAAAAAAGATAGTAACACAGGCTTATAATTTTACCGCAGTTTAAGCAGCGCGCTATTCAAATTCCGTGCTAAAAAATCCACCCGTCTGTGTTAATACTCCCTGAGAGCGAGTCCATAATGAATCTCATACGTGCGTTATGAATTCAGCACCTATAGGACATTTTGCTCTAAGAAAGAGTTCATTCAAAACTCATAATCGTGGCGTTTTAATGGCAAATCGTGGAAATAAATCGTTGACGTGAACCTTGGTAATCTGTTAGCTGTCCGGGTCCGCAGCGACTATGGGATTTGTTAACATTAAATTTGTAGGGAATATTATTTTGCAAGAATCAATAATAAAAAATTAAAAAAAACACTGATTATCGTGTTTTTAGTTCTGGTTAAAATGAGTTAATTATCGAATGTTTTACGGGTATTTTTTAAACCTACGATATTGATATTCATTATCCACAGACGTGAATCGCCAAATTGCATACTGTTGGTAGGTCGTTAATCTCTGGTGCAGTGATATGATGAAATTCCTTTATAGTGATAAGGGGGAATTTATTTCTCCATTTTTTAATCTCTGATTGAACTCCCAATGAAAAAAAGTCTATGAACCGCCAATGGTTCGCTATCTACTTGTATTATCGGCTATGCGTGGCCTACACGTCTTTGGCGAAACGTCTCGCCCGAGAGCCACTCTCATATCGCACAGTTATTGCAAGGACTGCTGTTGGTTATGAAGTACTTGCGTTCACCCATTTCCAGTACTTCTTTCATACCAAGATGATGGTTCGCATCGCGTCCTTTGACCCGACATGGGACCGAACATCGATGAGGATACACGAGGAACAGCGAGGCAAAAGCGACAACTGCACCCACGTGCTCGGGCTTCCTCGATAAGGCTCGCCGAGAGAGTTGAGCGGGCATTACGCTACAACTTTGCTACGTCACGCGTCACTACGCGCCGTGTCTATGACGTAAAAGACAAATCGACAACAGCATCCGCAGCTCAGTTGCGCAAAAACCGGTTATTTAAATTTAAAGCACATTTTTTCCACCGAATTCCAAACTGACATCATACATCCGAGAAACGGCATTTAGATAATTATATTGATGATAGCAAAAATAATACGAAACATGATTACCTGCCAAGAGTATTCTGGAACCATGTTTGTTTATCGGAATTATTAAAGACCTGCCCACAATGATTGTTCGTTTTACGTAATTGAAATATAATCATTAACCGACAATATTTGCATATTTCGAAATTTTTTTAATAGTTTAATACAAAATAATTATTGTGGACGAAAGATTTTAATAATTTAAAAAATAAAACAATAAGTTTTATAACATCACTTTTATTTGTTATTTACTTTTGCCGACCGAGTTTCGCCACTACCGTAGCTTCTTCAGGGCAGCATATTACTAAACTATGAACTACGATACACATGTGTTATAGATTGACAAAAACGGGCGAGTGAAGGGCCAAGGGCGGGAGGGGAGCAGGTACCGGACCGGGAAGGGTGTGTACTTTATTTATTGGGAATGTTTTAAGAATCGAACTTTTATTTAAATTTATTTGATTATTAATGAGTCTACTATTACTGTTTTTGGCTTTCGTTATTTCTAATGCTTCTAAGTTATCTAGTACGTATAATGCCTATACCATTTTTATTCAGTAAAATAGTGCCTGTATTTTTATAATGTGTGGTTTGTTTCTAAGAGGTGGTTGGCAAATTCCGAAAAACCATTATTATAATGTCACATCACCAAGTTACCGCTTCATATGAAAATAGGTGATATGATTGTAATAATGTATTTGAAGGGCTTCAACGAATTCTCTCAGAAAACTTGCATAAGAATAGTTATGAGCTAAAGAAAACTGAAAGTTGTCGAATGAATTGAAACAACTACTGGCTTTTTCGGATGTATGACGAAAAAATGTAATTTTGAAGGTCCGGTTTATCCAACACCAGAACAGAATGATACGCAGCAGAGTAAGGTTCACGCTTGGTTGACCACGGTACTTTAAACCTTGCATCACTATTGTGACTCCACGCGTGACAGGCACATTCTCTGATGGAAACAATTTGGTTTCCACGGAACTCAGTATCAAAAGAGAGAGAAATCTCACTATCTGAGAATTTAAGATCTATATATTCTAAAATGATTTACGTTAACAGTCCATAAATTCGTCATTTCCAATAATGGTTGTGATGGTTTGGGCGCCTACGCTCGCTGTTTGAGGATGTTTTCACATGTGGGTGCTATTTTACTCCTGTTTGTGGTTTAAAAGCATTTATTTATGACCGATGTTTACTTTCCAGTTCTCCACCCACATTCCATAAAATCATTTGCAATAAGCAAACATGTACTTTTAGCAGGTGTAACCTAAGTTTTCTGACAAATCTCTCCAGAAAGTCAATTCTATAAAAATATAGAGGAGCTGAAAACCTTATTTTTAGAGCTAACCCGTGGTAAATTTGCACAGGGGCGTAAAATAATTACGATACTTTTACACCTATGTGCAAATTTGGATCGCGAGATCTGTAAACTTGTAAATAATTAATATCTTCTTCAATAATAAATGTAAAATCACTTCTTGGTGTCAATTGTCTATTCTTAAGTTATTATTTTTCTATGTTTATTACTTGCCTATTCTTGTCACTATTTCTCAGCATACCGTGTATTTTTATTTTTTATTTAATGTAAATCAAATTTAATAATGTTATTATTAAGTTCTGCGAAATTTTTAGTTTGTATCTATTGATAAAAAGTATAAATAAGAGCGGACCCAGGATTGATCCCTCTGGCACGCCAGAGGTAACTAGTTCCCACATAGAAGTATGTCCTCGTAATGATACAGCTTGTAGTTTTGTTAAGTACGAGACAAATCAACGTAATAAGTTTCCCCGAATTCCGTCATACACAGTTTTTAATAAGAATTAGGTGGTCAACCTTATCAAAAGCTTTTTTAAAATCGGAATAAATTGAATCTACCTGATAAACGCCGAAACAGCTGTCACAATAATACAAACTAAAAATACTTGCAGAACTTAATAATAACATTATTAAATTTGATTTAAATAAATTTATAAAAAAATTAAATGGAGTTCTACGAATTAAACACAAAACCAATTAATACTGTGTATCCTTATGATTACGAGGGAAGCTTCGCTTCCGAAACATGTTCATATTTATGAATTAAATAGTGGTTTATACAAAACATTTCTTATCCATTTTAATGAATATCTTGTTTAATCTTAGTAGAACGACTGATAACAGTTTTTTTTAAAGATACTATGTTATTACGTTAGGATATTTTCTAGTTGGTTCAAAATTTATTCTATTTGGCACCGCTCCAAACCCTGCGCAGAAAAGTCTCACAATGGACTGCGCTGCAACCATTATCTTACTTTACTGGACTATACTTTTCTGAGCGTGACCTGGAGCGCCTATTGGATGCTCCAAGAATCAACGTCATAAATTTGTTTTAATTCCATACTACGAATAGGCCCCCCCACCTACTACCGAAATACCCGAAGGTGTTATTAGATCATTATCAAATACCTACGTATTTAATTAATTCCATTAAGGTGAACCATGACGCAGCCGTGTGCTCTGCGCAATTACTTTGGCGCGTGTCCGGTAAGTGCTCTAAATACCAAATACAATTCTGATAGTTTTCCTAGAACTCCATAGATAACAGACTGTTTCAGGTAGTGCAATTGAGAGAACGTGTCGAAATTTAGAAGAGTGCGTGAGCAGAATTTAAACATTAAATTCTGACATCTTACGAATGACGTTCTCTATAAAACATTTGAAAGTAGAATTTAAAAGAATTTAGCAATTTATTGTCGATGTGAAAAAACTCAATAATTCACAGAGAAGTAGGTAGGTACCTAATTAAAAAAGAGTTATTTTATTAGATGTGAAATACCTAACCAAACGCCGACAAAAAAATTGAATGATAGAAAAACTGACTAATTTATAAATGATTTGAATTTTTTTTCAACTAATACTTAAACTCCACGTTGTTTCTGAAAACAAATACCTCTGGTTCCGATAATCGTCAAGGTAAATACAGTGTATTATTATGTACTCGTAAAAGTGTATTAACAAGCAACAGTACAGATTTCAAGGTGATTCCACTGATAGGCGATACATTATTCCAAGTGTTCGAGGAATACCGAATGGCGAGGTGACTAAATGGCCAATCATTCGAGGAGCGAAATCTAACTACAGGTGAATGAAAAACCAGAGCCAAAAGAACGATGCAGTCATCTTTTATTGTTAGGATGACGAACAGATTTATAACTCGTTGCATTCTGACAATTATGTTTCATTTGGTATCGATGTGGATGGTTTTGAATTCAAAATGTTTGTCCTCCAAACTGGCAAGTGCTTGCGACGTAACAACGCTGGTATTATGTAGAGACAATGTTTTTTGAAGAAAAAACTATTCACCGAATTCTACGCGATATTTTTTCGTGATAAATTAATTACTCGGTTTCTTGTCACTGTATTTTTGTCTTCCGTGACTGATTGTTTAGCTGTAAACGGGGTCTTACGGGATTTATCATCAAATAAATATTCTTTAGTTTATTCAATGTTACTCGATTAAAATGCGAGCGAACAATCTTTGGTTACAAATAAATACTTATGTACACAAAAAATAAATGTAGAATTACAAAATTCAATTCAACAAACAGTGGTCGAATTATCATAAAATTCAAAAAGATAAATTTGAAACAACCTTCAGATATTCCTAAGACGATCCAATCAGAATAAAGGAAGTTATAAAACACACAAATAATAGTTGTTATTCCGGAGATGAATAAATAGAAATGTTAACAGGTAAAAAAAAGAGAGATACTTCTCATCGCCTCATCGGAAGGACCAAATTTGAAACGGAAAAAACGAATAATTAAGATGAAAGCATCCTTCTCATATGATAAAGAATCCTTTACCCCGGTCCCCTACTGATTGCGACCGTGAAATTACAGATCAATGAAAATGTAAACATCCAGCCCGAAGAATGAAACAAAAAAATGTGGATCCGACCCTCAACAGAGGACGCGATAAATTGACAAAACAGTTAAATTGCTGGAGGAATTCTTAACCAGGTATCAGACGAAAAAAAAACAACGAAATTCTACTGTTGATTTAATCGAACCTTAATCATTAAAACACATCAGCATGGAATGGCGATTGTGTTGCTGGGTTAACATTACCTGAACTTCTTGTTTATAATTGAAATGAAACCGAAACAAAAATATGATATTGGTGGCTTAAAATAAACATTTTGGAAGAATTATCAGGACGGAGATGCATAAAGTGTTGATGCATAAACTGGATGATATAAACGCACCTTTGATTTTTTCACACGAATATGCGTGTTCCAAGATAAAAAAAAATCATAATACACGGGAGATTGAAAAAATGTACAAAAGGACAAAATAATGAATGCATTAAATCGGAACTACCATCATCGAGTACCTTCGCTTCCTGGAAATAATAGATCAATTGAATAGGAACGGAATCACCTGGCGCTAGGAACTATTCAATGCAGAGCATTCAAGAGCTGGGAACTGAACTGCACCAAAACATGTCTTCTTCTCACGAGAGGCTGCTGTAACAGGTGATAAATTGAGATCCGGGGGACTGCATGATTCGAACAATTTAAATACGTATACTCTGACAAAAGACTGCGTAAAAAGCAGCATAGAAAAGAGCTTTTGGAATGAGATAGGAATACGTGTAGAAATGTACAATTGAAATTACATCTTAAAAGATGCATTTTAACCCATTATTGCTCTGCAATTTAATTCAATATTGTTTTTTTTTATGAGAAATACTTTAACAGCTGTGTGAAAATAAAATTTTATTATCCTATTAAACGAGAAACAAGACAATGCATTTTTCTGCACAGTGAACAACCTCCAAAACAAACAGTTTCGTTATAAAGATTTTCTAAATTAAAGTGGTTAACGACCGAAGTAATATGAATTTGATTATAGTTGGTAGTTGGTATACGTTTACAAGGCAGTGATAAGACGAGATAACTATGTATACGAAAGTGTGAAATAAGATGCTTAGAAGTTGGTGACGAATCTTCTCGTTTTGGGTTACCTGACCTGCATCCCAAGACCTTGCGGGAGATAAATCTTTATTTACACAATGGCGACTCGTAAAATACCCGTATCTATATGAACATTTTGCGTTTGTTCAAAAACAGATAAGTCCCGATTGGCAGTTCATAAACATGCGATTAACACACTAAACAAGATTATTATCATTCAAACAACAACAAAAATAGCACCGAAACAAGGAGTCAGATTGCTGATTTAATTATCAATTTATTAAGAAATTCTCAGGATATTTTGATCGCACTGAGTGTTTTATATCAAACGCAGATTAAATCGATATTCGATAGCAATTTCGGTTGGCAATTAACACCGAATAAGTATTTAAGAAAACAATATTAAAATGATGCGAACAAAAGATTTAATATTATTTTTTTTCAATTTTGAATAATAAATTAAAGTGCTAATTTAGGCGAATAAAGGATTTACATTTATAATTGACGAATATATTATTGTTTTATATTGTTGTAGAAATGTTTATCGCGTGTAATAAATCGATTTCAGCCAACGCAAAACATGCACGAGAAGAATAATAATTCTATGAATATTATTCATATTAAAATAAATTGGCACCCATCGATGATCATTTTAATTAATGTTTATTCTGTTGTTTGTTAATTGAATGTGACCAGATCAATTAAAAGGCATGTTGAAAAATTGGAAAGTTTGAGTAGGTGCATTTCAAACGAGACGAAATCTGGCGTTGTCGCGTAGGTTTTTTTTTACGAGATATTCACTGTGAAAATAGGTTAACTGAGAAAGTTCAATATGATAATCTATTAATTTTTATATGAGAAGAAGATTATCTTTTTACATGAGAGATTTCTCTACGCCCTTTATACCGTTGCGGTTACATGCTGGAATGACAATACACACGCACACACAAGTATGAATAAATACACGTGTAGCTCGGTGCATACGGTGCATGGGTGCAGGGCCCACGCACACCAGTGCATCCGGGACACTTGCAGTCTATCGGACGATTTTTTCTTCAGTTTTGTCAACAGCTTCATGGGAACTTCCCGAGAAAGGACCAGAGAGCGGAGGCAAAGGAAGAAGTTCCGGATACAAAGAAGAGTGCGTGAGGCATCTGGATTCTGGGTGTATTTGCGAATTGAATGTTTGCTATTTATTTGCAATCTAAACTTTTGAAACACATTATTATGAAATCTTTTTTAAAAAATTCCCTTTTAAACACTTCAAAATATAAGCCATAGTTAGTTAACTAATATCGTATGGGTCTCTTATAAAAACGTGTCTTCAACGTGTCGTGTAAGGTAGATTATTGAGAAAGATTTTAATTTTTTTATTTGTTGTCGTTTGTACCCGTTTCTTGTATTTTATTTCCTCCCAAAAATTCAGAAACGGTCCTTATATAACCAGTGAAATCGTTTTTGCCTCCGCTTTTGAATCACAATGGAAGATGTCTTCCTACAGTGTTTTCAGATAGGTATGAAACAAAGATCGTGCGATGAGATCAGAATTAATAAAGGATGCAACTTACAACCGATGGCGTGGTATCATATTTGGACCTTGAAAATTACGGAGATTACAATCAAACGTTTTGCGATCTGCTCAAAGCCCTTCTCTTCGTATACAAAATATCGTGGGTAAAGTATCAATAGTGATCCAACGGATCCTCTTCAGAATTTATATCCGCGTACGCATAGTGAAGGTCACTAATGCAACAATTGTGGATATCTTAAGAACTATAACTGCCTTTTTATTCTGCAACTACATTCCAATTACAGGACACAAGACTTACGTTAAACACAAAGTTGCGAAATGCATGAATTACCCTACCTGGGCTAAAATTGAAGAGCTGAAAACCGCCTACTTGCTGGAAATGAATAATTCCATACTTCTAAAGGATTAACGTTAAATCTGCAGTATTTTTCAGAAAATAAAATGGTAATTGAACACACACATAAATCGGCAAACTTTTTAAAGGGGATATAAAAAAAAACTAATTTAACCTAATCTAAACTAACAAATTAATCATTAAAAAAGGCTATATATAAATAAGTATTAGGTTGGGTGAGATTAGATTTTCAGGCTATTCTTTTTTCTTTCGTACTTTTAATAACTTGTTTTAATAAAGTGTGCCGATTTCCACGCGAGTTGATTTATTCGGTCACCAATAAAACATACCTTCAGAAATAAAATGATCATTGAACATCATAATATAATTGATCATGAAACCATCTAAAGATTCCGTATTTTCTAAAAACTGTGATGTGCCATGTGGAAGGAATGCCAGATGGCAGGACATCAAAAATTATGAGCAAGTGAATGTCCCTGTAGAAGGAACTGAGAAGGGAACTGACTGCGTGGAAGAATAGTGAAACGGGATGGAAAGGCCTGTAACGGAGCTGGCGAAGAACATTTCGCAAAAGAAATATAGCGCAAAGATTTTAAAAGCTATAAATATCCATGAATATTATAATATACAGATATGTGAGTGATAGTATTATTTTTTAACATCATTGGAATTTGAACTCGCGTCCTTCAAAATCAAACAAAGACAGCAACCATTACTACAGCGAGGGCGTCGACTCTCTGAACATCAAAGGTAAAAATATCAGACAATGCGCTTGTAGCGGAAATTTGAATAAATACATTATTTTAAACCTTAGTTAATAGCCAACTAGGCAGTCATTTGCTTTATCTCCGCTTCCTGCCCGCCGAGCCGACGATAATAAAAGACATGGCATTTTTCATGGCTGTCGCTTGATTAAACCCGACTTATAATAACACGAATGCAGGAGGTATTCAACCGTATACTTTATAAATACCCACAGCCTTCAGAATGTCACAGGTATGCTGGGACAAAGTGATGATCTAGGAACCTTAGTCAAATATTATGCGAGAAGTTGCCCACAAATTCACAGAAATACAAACGAAAGCGCCCTCGAGGCGTTTTATCACAAAAATAACGCATTCAACCAATCCTGCGGGTATCCAAAGAATTCCGTAAACCCTGGATGCAAATACAAAAATTTCCGGAAACCTGTTTTTATGTCATGTGATTTTTGTCTTCCAGCTATTTTGAATTATTAGTACCTACTTAATTGTGATATTTTAAGAGCATATTTTGTAAACGTTATACTACGTTGTTTTTTTTACTTTGCGACGGACTAGTAGCGATTGATTAGACATTGTTTTTTTAGGATTTTAATATTCTTAGTTGATTACATCATTACATGGGAAGGTATGTATGAATAATACACATTATTAGCTGCACGGTTGATAAATTTTTTTGGGACTACAGCTTGTATTGGATATTTTTGCCGTTGATGGAAACTCGTTTTTACGGAAATTGGATGACACCACTGCTACCAATAATAATTAATGATCTGTGAACAACTAACAGTATTTAGAAAAGCAAATAGCTTGTTCGTGAATTCTATAACTTTGTTAATGTATTCTTATATGCCTTATCGAGTAATGAATTCTATTTGTTTTCCCTGATATTGACACAATTCTGTGATCAGAAAAAAAACATTGTTTTATTGCGTGACCATGGCTTCGTTACAAACTGAAATATTCACAATCAGCTGCAATGTCACATTTTATTTAAAGCAAAGGGCATCATGCATAATCATTTTATCTTCACACCAAAGTACCTGCGATAAATAATTATTCTGGGCAAAGTTCAGCCAAAGGACACGCTTTGTACATTAAACATTATGCAGAAAAGACTAGGATAAACGTTTATATTCCAAGAAAAATATTGTTTCGACTTCGAAATAGTATCACGTATTAAAACATTCTCCTTTGAATAAGACATCACTATTCAGTAACGGGAACTGACGCGAAAACGAAGCCGACAGAGATAATATCAAATATTTATTAAAAAAATAACATTTCGACTTCGCCGTTGTGTCGTTTATCGATGTCTGCCATTAATCAAATCAGGACATTGTTGGGACCGCTTTTTATCATTTTTTGTTGTTGCTTTAATAATTATTAATAGATTTAATATGCTTAAACTAACGTTTAAGAATTGAAAGTAGTTTGATATGTTTTATATGTCGTATGATTTTTTTTTTATTAACGTCCAAATTAAGAGACACCATAACCTTTTAATTTGCATCCTGTTAACAAATAACTCGTATAAATTTACCTTCGTCTATGTTACATGTTTAAAAAAACACGTGGTAATACGACTCACAGGCGTAACCTTAGTAATAATAATAATAATGATAATTGCATGATTTGCATAGCGCGGTTTTTGGGAAAAATCACCTCAAGGGCGCGGCAACTAAATTAATTTCTTCCACCATTTTTAAGATGGTTCGAGCATATAGAGTGAATGAACGAAGAAAGGAGTGTAAGGAGAATATATGACGCGAATGTGAATCGAAGAAGAAGTCGGGGACGTCCGAAGAAGACATGGCAAGAAGTGACTCAAATACTTGAGTCGGCCATGTCAGAAGTCGGAATAACAGAAGAGAATGTATGAGACGTTGTATGAATGTGAATGAAGCAAGAAGTATATGCCAAGATCGAGTTGTTTGGCGGTCCGTCCTCTCTGCCTACCCATTCGGAGAAACGGCGTGATGGTTAGTTAGTTATTCGTTAATGTATACCTTCGGGTCCTCGTTTGTAATTTAGTTGCCTATTTTTATGTTTTTTTTTCTTAATAACATCTAGATTTTTAAAATTTGTTTAGTTTGAGCTATTTTGACGCAGTACCAAGAAAGGTATTTATCTTGCTGATCTGCTTTCTCGAGTTATTTATCTTCTGCGATATTAATCGGTGCATCTTCTGCATTTTGTAATTCTTATACAATATTACTGTTTATTCTTGTCTCTGTTGTTTTTATTTCTACTTCAGTTTTGTATCTTTTTTTGCACGACTTATGTAATGCAATTTTTCTTGTTCATAATGAGTTTTACAACTCACGGGATTGCTATGTAGCAAGACATAAAATAATAAAAATATGTATAAAAAGTAATAATAAAGAACAGATATTCCCACACTTAATTTTGATCACTTTTTTCTAACTCAATTAAAGTATTTTATCAACTATCTTGAATTTTCACCGGTATGATCGTGATACACGGTGTGTTATACCATAAAGAAGGTCTTAAGACTTAATAATCAATGACTTTTTATGACAAAAGATGGTTAATTTGTCAATTAATTAATTATCCATCGGATTTCTTCACATCCTAAGACATAAAAAACAATGGCGTCCATACGTCACGTCCCAGTGCCCCCTGATAGGAGGCAAGGACGGAACAGCTGAAATCTGAGGAACAATGGAAACTCCACGGAGAAGGTTACTAGATACTGTACTAATACCAACACTGCAGCATAATTCTTATTGCCACTTTATCCGAGTTTTCCAACACACTATAAAGTCCTATCCTTTTCCGTGAGTCGCAATTTTTGCATGCAAGGTCTTGAAAGGCCATATTTATGACTAAATAAATAACAAGCGAGTAGCCAATGGACACGTAATGATTTCAGGTTTACGCAGCTGTCTTTTTGATTATTATATTTTAGCAAATACAATGCCTAAACGTTGAATAATGTTTTAATGCGTTTTTTCTAGCTATAGGTAGTGTTAATTTATGTGGTTTTATCACTGAGAGCTCCGTTGTCGCTTTTCTTTTACATGCGCCGTTTATGAGAAAGTTGAAGATGGTATAATGGAGCTATCAGCGGTTTGCAACGACACCAGTGTCACAAACTTCTTATCATATTGCTTACGTATATACCTAGAAAGCAGTGACAGGAGCGCCAGGACCTAAAGCCTGGATTAAACATTATTTAAGCATGATCAAAGACTCGACAGAATTCAAAGCTAAATTTATAACTCGTCTTTACAGATAATCAATAAGTAGTAGAAATGAACGCACAAATTGCTTAGCTAGGCTTGCCGGTTATCACTTACACAAAGTCACATATAGAATATAAACATTATTTAATGCACTGGTGCGCAAATGCGTTGAGCTACTGCTATATAAAAAAAAATCTGAAATTTTTCACAGTCCGCGATATTGTAAATAAATAAATGTGTAAAAAATGTAAAAGACTATTGATAATTTCGTATTTAAACCTAAGTAGGTCATTTTATAAAAAATATGCAGTCCTATAATTGAACAATAAAAATATAAATAATTCAATAAATACAAACTCTTATTTTGACACTAATCTTTCAATAAGTGTAATAACAATTATAAAGAAGGATAACAGAAAAACATTTATAAATATCATTCTCCAGGCATTCATTGTTTTAATAAAACTGTATTTAACTGAAGTTACCTGCCAGGTAATATTTCTACAGCACCCTTGATGTGATTTTTCACAAAAAAGGGGCGCTATACAAATCATCAAATTATTATTATTAAGACATAAGTCCGCTGATAATAGATAATATGACGAAAATATTGCCTATATCATGTATGTAAAAAGGGTAAGGAAATTTATAAGAAAACTCGTGTGACAATCACCGTGCCAGAGGAGTAAGCTCCTTGGCCTGGATCCATAGGTAGAAGGGTTAAACTCATATAAAATACATAATTTTGTATTTATTTTAATGTTGGTAAAAATATTATATTCTCACTGTCGCCCCAATGCGAGAACACCATCCAGAATGAAAAAGTGATTTCAAATGACTATAGCCACGTTTACTGAGCAGATCTGAATAGCCAGGAGTTTCCTCTTCTCCTTTCCCCCACTAACTTTGTCCAGCATCACAACATTCTTCAATACGGCTAAACCCATAATATGCTCATGAAAATATATATGTTAAAGCAGTATAAAGTATTAAACGGAAAATTGCATTACATGTCGCGTAACAAGAGACATTTTCTCACGCAAGAAAAATGAAAAACGTAGAATATGTTTATATCACAAAGAGTAACTGTTAACAGTACCCATAAACTGACATACACAGTATAAACTGCATGTTTGAAAGGCAGTGGAGGCATGGGAAACAAACCCCGCTGCAGCGCATGTTGTATATACGTCATAAAAACAGCTGTATGCGAACATTTTCTAATTACAGACATGTTTTACGTGGACAATTAACAATACGAGACAATTGCGAAATTGCAGAACGCACAGCATGCTCTCTGTTCAGTGAGTGGTGTTAAAAATTTAAAGCATGCAGTAAATACCTGCAGCCTTTTTATGGGTCAATAAAATTAACTCTTTGGATTCGAAAAATGTTGATGATTTCACGAATCTATATATAAAGAAGAGTGTCCCAGGCGTTGTTTGTTTGTTTGTTTTCTATACAGAACTACAATTTTATTCCGAAGGTGATGAAATTTTGCACACTTGATGTTCATGAATGGTTAGTTTGCCTGTAACGCCGCGTACTTCAGCTTGTTATTTATAAAATATTTGACATGTTTTTACACATTCTATGGTTCTTCTTGTGGTGTCTTTCCTATCAAAGCTTAGTTATCATCAGATTCATCGGGGTAATCCTCACCCTGAAGAATACACGTCTATATAAACATTCAAGGTGCAGTACTAAAAAATAGTCCTAAACATCACTTCGTAATCACTGTTAACTCAAGCAATACTACAAATGGTTTATTTGTAATTCTATACGAGTAGTTAGGAAAATTTCTAAGGTTTCCTGTCACAAAAATCCTCAAACTTTTTAATTATACGAAATACATAAAAAATTTAGGTAATAGGGGCAGTTCGATAAACAGTAAAGACATTTTCAAACGATTTGCATAAAATTTCAGTACAAGACAGTACCTTCCACTTTATTGTGACAATTCAACTTCAGCGTCGCAATATTATTCCCCTATGCGACGGATTCAACATCTGAGAAACAAATACTTCCATGTTGTTGACATATTTGGTACATCAATGTTGCAGTATAAACACGCATTAGGACGGTTTTTTTCATCGAGTAGAGTTAGGTTATTTGAAACTATTTAACTCTGGATAAAAGCGTCGAATTATGTTGTTTCTTTTTATGTTATCTATTATAATACATATGTACCTTTTCAAAGTAATTTGTAAATATCCATGTAACAGCCTGTAATGGGCGTAAATAAATAAATAATTATTGACTACAATTGCAATGAAACAACTTTATCAGACGTTTGTGTTATTTTACACATCAGTAGCTGACGGAAGGAATGCCTTTCGTAATTTAACTACACCAAAACAGAGCCGTTGATTTCCTCCTTCAAAGCGCATCGTCGAGGCAATGAAGCAAAAAAAGAGAAATATTTTATAACAATCTGAATTATTTACCACTTCACTGATTTCGGTTACACTTTGTAACGTTTTTCTTATCCTGATTAAATTCAAGACGTTGAACGACCTGAAGCCAGTATTATTCAGTACCACTAGTACATGCTTACTTACATTCTGGCTTTACCCAAGAAATAATACAATACTATTGTACACACAGACAAATATTGGACACACTAAAGGTGTCTCGTCTTCATTTTTGATATTAAAATTAATATTTTAAAGCTCCATAACTCACGATGGAGTGTATATTGTGAGCTGAAAATAGATTCATTGAACTATAAATCCCATAGAGAAAATGCTGTGCAAATTTCATGACGTCAGTGCTCACCGTTCCAGAGTTGTAGCTCTTTAAGTTGTGATAGAATTGACGTTGCAAGCTTAAAATAGTCGGGTTGAGCTAGAATTTTCGGACAGAAAATACTGTGCAAATTTCACGACGTCAGTGCTCACCGTTCCAGATTTGTAGCTCCTTAAGTTGTGATGGAATTGACGTTGCGAGTTTAAAATAGTCGGGTCAATTTTCGAACAGAAAATACTGTGCAAATTGCATGGCGCTAGAGAAAAGAGTTTTAGATGCTTCAGAACACAGTTTTATCTGTAGTTAAACGTCATTTTTGTACTTAATGCCCACCGTAAAATAGTAAATCGAAACATAAAACATTTTTACTGCTATTTTATTACGACTGCGTTTGAATCGAATTCTTAGGATAATGCAAAGGAAGCTTCCCGCTACTTTTGATTAAAAATTGCCAAACCGGTTTCTGTGATCTACGAAGAGGAAACACGTATTAATATTCCACCGAATTTATGACATAAGAGATATTGGAAACATAACTGGTCCGGCCGCGTAGGCGGTTTAAAATGGATTACAAACAGTAATTTAAGTCAAAACCGACAATGGAACAGGAGATTATTGTTAGATGAACTTAATAGTTAATAAATCTATTGAACGATTTAAAATACAAGTTTGTAACACGTATTTTTTTACTGGACAGTGTTTTGGTGCACGGGATTAGACCGCTCGCGTCATCTCTGGTATTTTGGTTATTTCTTTTGGTTTTCTTTAAACCGTGTCAATGTAAACTGCCAGCTATCAGTCTTAGTCAGATTAAATAGATTTTCCAACGAAATGCGTATTAAAAAATACACGATGCTCTTATTTATATTTTAACACACAATTATTCAGCAAAAGCGTCATCTTTCTTATCGTCAAATATATTATTTTACACGTGTTTGATTTGGAAAAAAAATCATTAAGCATTTTGTGTTCATGGCGTTTTGTAAAACAATATTTTCACGGAGAATTATGCTGGGGTAGTGTAATACAACACGTTCCATTAATGGGAAGAATTAGAAAAAGTAACATTTAATATTCAGACATAAGTAAGTCAATAAAATATATTATTGTAACACTAACACATACAGTATTTTTACAAGTTTACACTCGTCAACAATCAATTCTGACTGTCTCCGTGGTTGGGTGGTTACTTTGGCTACGAATCCGGAGATCGCGGGTTCAAATCCCGGAGTGCGCAAGTAAATTTTATTTTATTATTAAATTTTTTTTATATGAATCCCTCACAAGAGTCCCAACTGCTCCCAACCGTCTGAAGCCAGTGAGACTATGGCATTCCCAATTGGGGAATGTTGTGAGGCTGAAGGTATTGGGGAGGGGAAGGAGAAGGGGAAGAGGAAGGTTGGGAATACCTGGCTATTCAGATCTGGTCACCAAACACGGCTAAAAGCCATTTCAAGGAACGTTTCAATTCTGAATGGTGGTCTTTCACCAGGGCGATACTGAGAGTATCTTCCACTCTGGAACGTGCGCAAATATACTATATATTATTTTTAAATGAATTAATTGTAAAACAACACAAATTAATTAAATAAAAATTACTTGGGCACGCCGGGATTTGAACCCGCGACCTTCGGATTCGTAGTCGAGAGCCTTACCCCTCGACCATGGAGGCCGTCTTATTTGATTAAATTGTGCTATTTCACAAATTATTCATTTAAAATAATATGTAGTTTTTTTGCGGCGCGTTCTAGAGTGGTAGATACTGCCAGTATCGCCCTGGTGAAAGACTACCATTCAGAATCGAAGCGTTGCTTTACATGACTGTAGCCGTGTTTGGTGACCAAATCTGAATAGCCAGGTACTTCCCCACCGTCCTCTTTTCAATCTCCATCCCCTCCTCAATACCTTCAGCCTCACAACATACCCCAATTGGAGATGTCATAGTCTCACTGGCTCCAGGCGGTTGTGAGCAGCTGGTACTCTTGTGTTGTATCACATAAAAATATAAAAATTCATCTCAATATTTTAAAGTACTGTGTCAAATGCCCCTAATGTTAAAATGATCTGAAAGTTAAGCTAACATAGTAAAATGCACTTAAAGTGAATTACCATAAAACTGCACTGTAAAATGTTATGTTATTATTATAATTTTAAGTAAACAGTCCAATATTAAAAATCCTCTTTCAACCCTCTGAATTTCCTACCCCTCATCAAACATCAGCGTTTAAAATATGGGCAACAACAAGAGACCAATTGGCATCACAGAGATAACACGGGCTTCATTCGATTACAAGCTCTCGACGGGTATGGATCTCCAACGATAACCTCAAACTGCCTACATAACTGGACATGCCGTTAAAAAAGTAATGGTGTAACTTTTCAATAACTTAATCAATATTCGTGTAGCAAAGGAGCAAATAAAGAGGCACGCTGGTAACTAAAATGCTCCATTCGTTGAGTTCATTCGCAGTTGGAAGGATTCAGGCGACATCGACAGCCGCCTCACCATCTTTCCTTCTTCACGCGCGGGAACAATATTTTACACTGATTTCGTAAGGGATGTAAACTCTATTTATATACCTTAATGCCCACATTTATTAACTACCCCCCTCTGAAATTATCATAAAAATAAAAACTTAACTTTTTTCACATTCTACATATTTATAATTCGTATCTTTCCCTTTTCACGTACATTTTGCATTCATTAGCCCTCTTATAGGTTTGTGTACCGACAATTGTGATATTATGTTAAATCCTATATTTATTGTTTAATGATTACGTACTGAGATGAAGGGTGTTAGCGAAACCGGTAGGCAAATCTTTACATAACTTTGTGATTTTACACAACATGGCTCCACAAGACATTTACAAAAATCGTGACCCGTGAAAAGTCTAAGAATTTTGACATTACATTATGTCCAAAAATTGTACCTAAGTGCAAAAAACAATGTTATGTAAGTAAAGATATTAATATCTAACAACTAATCACCACTTAGAAAGATTGAACTTAGAAACATTTTCTTATCCTCATCAACACGCAATACTATTTTCTCTAAAGGTAAAAATGATTATTGCAAAGAATCGTGCGTGTCTCCATCCCTATCAACGTCTCTACGGTTTTGAGAATGCCCGCAGATGAGATGATACCAAGTGCGTGTCTTTATTGCCCATTTAATCACTCTTTAATTTGATGATGGCTACTTTGGTAATCGTCTTATTGCTGGTATTATAAACCAGAGACCCCATTACGTCTGATTGGATAGCTTTTGAGTCAACTATCGACTGGTCTTCCTGTATGTTATATTGCCAGCGTGATACCTCCAATATAAAAAGCGAAAACTGCGTAGTATCTATTATAATATGTAGAATAGCGGATGTCTTACACTCTTCATAAAACGATGATCACCTTTCATGCTTTTGAGTACAAGTTCTAGATTCGTATTTAGGTTTTTATTACTTATTCGTTGGCCTTGAGTGTGTGTTTATGTAGACCCCGTTTTGGGTCAGTGGCTTTACACATTAATTATTTATATTAATCACCTACCTCAGTGAGTGGAATTTTCTTTAGATGACTACAAGACGATCGCATTCAGAGACTGCGCCACCGTTGATGGCAATAAAACTTTATTTCCACCATTTAATATGAGAACTTGAGATCACAATAAAGATACCAAGTAGAAAGATTGTTTAAACCTCAATTGAAATGATAGATATAAAAATGTTACCTAAGTATGTACAATGTAGGTACATAAAAGCAAGAATGACCAATGTCTCGCTCTGCACTTCTTTAAAGGTCTATTCACATCTGCCGGCACCGCGCAGTACAGAACAGTACAGAAGGAACGGCAGAGACGCGAGTATTCACATTACACAGTACAGCACAGCACATACACAGCACAGATGCGAGTACTGCTGTCAACTGAACTCTTAACCGAGCGTAAGCGTCCACAACATGTTTGAGCCATTTCGCCTATTCCCATATTTATTATTATTTTATAACCTATATTCCCTGACCAATTCGATCAATTTTTCGTTGTTCATCTTCGTTTTCGCAATATCTGGGTCTACTGACGCCAACTGACGGCGATGACAAGATGGCTGTGCTAACGGTATGCGTTTATACTAACTGTGCAGGCGCAGACGTCACCAGCAGCCAGGAGCACCGTCAAAATATTCTAGCCGACAATCTCGGCCGGTGCAGGACAGTGAATGCTTGGACACGTTACGCTTACGTACGCTGATATATGCATGTGTTTACAGATAATGTAAGCAACTAATATTGTCGTTTACCGATGGAAGGGGGCACATGTGCTAACCTCCTCTTCACTCTCGTATTGTGCAGTTTTTTTTATAGTACAGTGGCTGCGGTCGCTTATCACCAGTACCCTGCCCACGGTGATGGTCCGACTCGCGTTATTTGACTCACAACACAAAACCGACAGAGAATGGAGCGCAGGCGAAGTCTCGTTGTGATTTTTTCCAGGTACCAAGATCACAGTAAAACAAGAAGATAAAGAGTTCAACATACCTGAGCTGAAGTGTCGCTGAGCGAGGTGTATGAAGGTGCCCGACTGTGGAGCGGCTCGGCCAGACTGCACAGGGAGGCTGTGGAGCTCAGGCTCACAGAATCCGCGCGGGATCTCTGCGGGGACACCTGCACGTGCTTCAGCATTCTACGACATACAAACAAACATCGGTTAGGTGGACAAATAATCTCATTGTTGACTTATTAACCGTAGGCACCTCTCTTTCCGTTGTCGCCGTTCATGAGAAAGAGAGAGAGAGGTTAATGAAGCTATCGACGGTATACCTGTAAGCACAATGTCATAACAATATTTAGAAGAAAAAAAACTGGAACTGCTCCGCTGGGACATGTAGGAATAAGGATTGAAGATGCTCGACCACCCAATAGGCTTTTCTATAATGACAAAAGAGTGTTGTAAGCCCTGGTCTTAGATAGCTGGAAGATGTAGGGAAGAATAACGAATAGGTATAAGAAACTGGATGGTGGCAACAGGACACTGGCAGGATTGGAGGTGTTTCCTAAAGACTGCCAGGACTCTCCAAGGATCGTTGCACCATGATGGTAGAACCTAACTAATGGAAACAGTTCAAGATCTAAAATGTATCAACAAAACGTCTCATTACCTGTTTGGAAGTAATAATAGTTATTTGATGGGATGTAATTAATACTAATGGCGTATATTTTTGTCTCCGCGGGGATTTCCTTCTTTCTTGAGATTTTGACACTAATTTATAGAGGCGGATGCGATCAACGTCAGTTTAGGGTCTAAACTTTAGGGCGTCCGGTGTTGAACAGTGGACCAATGAACTAATGAGGCACCTCAAAGCAATACGAATATGCTAACATTGCTATATTAGGTGCAACGAATATAAAATTAATATTAGGTGGATAAATCACTCGACTGCCCTAGTGTTAATCCCATTTCGGAATTACGCGTGGGTTGCGGTGGCTGGTTGGACATGGTTTTTAAATATTATGTCTTACTTGGAAAACATTTTGAGTGGGTACGTAGAAATACCTGTCTGAAGAATTAACTATAAAATGGAAAATATGTACCTACATACTCGTATGTAGATACCTATGTGCATTCCACTAAAAAAAACACATGCATCATGAAATCTGCACAGCTACTGCCTGGAACTATTATTACTTTATTTTCATATGAAGCGGTAACATAGTGATGTGACTTTAAAAAATAAAACAATAACTTTGTTTACATAAAAGTGATGCAAAATAAGTTTTTTTTTTTTTTTTTAATATTATTATTTTCATCTTGCAACGTAATTTCCTTCATGAGATTTGAAGCTTCGAAATATCGATTTATTGATCTAGATAAAAAAATCTGACAAACATTACATTTAGAATAAGAAAAATGTTCCTAAAATTGTATTGAAACTAGGGCAAAACCGGGAAGCAAAGACTAGTGAACTACATTTTAGAATTGGTACAAGAAATCAAAGACGCATCTTGTAAATATGTGAAGCGTTAGAAATGCAAGTTAACATGTTTATTGGTCTTCGATTCGATCCCTCTTTGTTAAATCGTGTCGATAATGTTTACAAAAATAGTACTTGGATCAAAAAACACAAAACAAGCTTTGTTCAGTTGAGTGATTTGCTTTGAAATTTAAATAAACAACGACGCCGGATCCAAGAAAATCCAAGAATATTTGCATAAGGCTCGAAGCATTCCGAGGAATTCTGAGAAATTCCTTGCGGCCTGGAATATAATACAACTATGTATCTATATAAAAATCAATGTAAGTTTGATTGTTTGTTTGTTTGTCCTCGATTTTCTCGAAAATTATTTGACCGGTTTCGCTGAAAATAGCACAGTTTGTTTTTATTAGTGCCGGAAAGCACTCGTAGTTTGAATGAAATCCAATATTTAAAACTGTACGTATAACGTTCTAAAATTAGTATGAAAAACATTGAACCCGCCATGTTTTATTTAGGTTAGCCCATAGATATAACACTCTGGTTAGCCATGCATATTCAAAAGAAGAAGGTCTTTTTGGGTAGAATATTTTCAAAATGGAAAACACGAGTAGGTACCTACTTACCAACTTTATGATTTAGATACATTTTGAAAAAATAAACGTTTGGAATGAAATAAAATATTCAAATGAATATTTCTTTATTTGGAGATATTAGATAGATTATTAATTCAACTTAATAATTTTTTTTTTTTTAAATCCGAGCAAGGCCGGGTACACATCAGCTACTGTAATATAAAACATTATGGATATTTTTAGTAACTACCTCTACGGTGACGAAAGATACTTCGGAAACAAATATAATTATCGACTTTAAGTTTAGTTACAAATAAAGAATACTTAGGTTGGAGTGTTTCGCAGAAATTCGTACGCCATCAAAAAGCCGATCGGTGCCATTTCGATTTTTTTTTAAATTTGAAAGACCACCAGTTTCAGCTTTTAAACAAATTGTGATCACTGGACAAGCATAACAACATGACATTTGTGCTTTCCTTCTTACCAAAATTGGTCAAAAGCTGAAATGGAGTGAGAATCGGCGTTTAAAGGGCACCATTAAAATGTTAAATTAAATAAATTGATTTCTGATGAGCTGCAGTTAAAAATGAACTATTACTTAAATTAATTCTATATATTATATCCAATCAAAGTGCATATATGATCAGGATCAGGTTACCAGTGCCGGGGGTTTAA
This sequence comes from Halesus radiatus, assembly GCA_022606495.2. Lineage (NCBI taxonomy): Eukaryota > Metazoa > Arthropoda > Insecta > Trichoptera > Limnephilidae > Halesus > Halesus radiatus. The sequence continues at coordinate 93,379 of JAHDVE020004050.1, forward strand.
CACGATGAATATTTTAGACAACCCCTTAAAAGATGACGGTTTTATTGTGTCTCGGTTTAATATGTATTTTTTCTATTGCTTCTCGTTTTCATTCGCCTTTCTCGGTAATTCGACGACCTTTGGAAAATGGCGCCTCTCAATAACCATAAATCTGCTAATGCATACGATAAGATATATGCAAATATTGTTCCAAGAAGGCAGTCATTTCATGGGATAGAATAAGTACCGATAAAGTCAGATAATAAGAATTAACTTTTCAGAGAATAAGTTCCAAGAATATATATTTAGTCCTATGACCCCTTACACAAGGCATTGACGGTGTTACACGTATTATGAGATAACACCATGCAATGAATTACCAATACTTTCGTTTTTCAATAGTCTTCCATAAGAGCTTGGGAAGTTAGAATACCTTCGCTAATAATCACCTCCGTACCTACCTTTATATAAAGAAAGCGTGTGAGACTATAAAACATTGTTACCTAAGTTTACAAAGAACAACAGAGATTTATAAAACACTTAAAATTGTGTGGTTCAGAAAACAATACAATTTGTTAAACGACTTGTAATCGGCAGACAAGCACCTAAAAGGCGTACCGCTGAAAGCTCCGTTTGAAGTTGTAACTTCTTCTTCTTTCTCAAATGAGACCCATGTGTTAGAAAGAGAGGTTACAAGGGAGCTCTGAGCGGTAGCACCACACCACATACCCACATAAATAAAGACATTAAATAGTAATCAACTGACTTTAAAATTAACGTTACCGTTTTCTGAAAGATAGAGCTAGACTTTTATATTTTGATCATAAATCACAAGTATTGAAAGCCAAGGCTGGAACATCTGCGGTGGTCATGGAATTCTAGATCATGGCAGTAGGTTAATAATGTAGTATACTAGGAAATCTTTAATCTTTTAAATTATATATATCCCTTACAAGGCAATTATGTTTCGTGGAAAACCAATAGACATTTAAATACCCATAATGTCAGCCCGAAGAAGCACATACCAAAAATGACTTGAATTATCAAAATATTAGTATAGGAGATCGAAAGGTGTGTGAGGCTCTTGACCAGCAAATGGATCAACAGGAATCTACTCTCCCAGCAGGTAGGCTTACTAACTTTTCAAAACAAATTATGCTCCATAAAAAGGTGTGTAGGTACGACAAATCTTATGGTTCCCATCGTCTAAACTGAGTTAGTCAATAGCCTGGTGGGTGATGCTTGACTAGCAGTAGGACGGGCCGAAGTCTAAGATCAGGGCGGTTAGCCGACTCACTCCCTTTTCAATACAAGTTAGGCACTATAAAACTTAAGGTAAAAACTTTTTTTTAATAATAACAATAATTTGACAAGTCGGTACCTACTACAACAGAACTACTGTAGTAAAACCGGTACCGGTGTACCGGTGTCCGGATAATTCAACACAGGTATGAATCGGCACACTTTTTAAAAGGGATGTGAAGTAATTAAAAGTTTAAAAAAACTAGACCGCAAACCTAATCTAACCTAACCCAATTAATTAATTTTTTATGCACTATTTTTGTTTTCTTATTAAAAAATAAGTTTAATTAATTAGGTTAGGTGAGATGGTTTGGGCATGTAGATCGAATGAACAAAGAAAGGAGTGTAAGAATAATATATGACCCGAATATGAATGGAACAAGAAACCGGGGACGCTCGACGAAGACATGGCCAAGTGAATCAAATACTTGAGTCGGGCCATGTCATCACAGCGCCCTTAAGGTGATTTTTCACAAAAACGGCGCTATACAAGTCATCCAATTATTATTATTATTATTATGTCAGAAGTCGGAATAACAGAAGAGAATGTGTGAGAGAGTGTATGTTAAGATCGAATTGTTTGGCGGTCCGTCCTTTCTGCCCACCCCTGCGGAGAAACGGCGTGATGGTTAGTTAGTTAGTTAGGTTAGGTGAGATTAGGTTTTCGGACTAGCTTTTTTCGCACTTTTAATGAATTTTATAAAGTGTGCCTATTCATACGTGTGTTGAATTATGATGGAACCAAAAGTACCATTCCCACATATATTTTTTAATTACTTCGCTAAAATCGTCAATTTCACCCAATTGCCGAATTTATAAATAAAGAATTATTAAAATATTGTACCGTAAGTCGCGTGGAACGATATAAATATGTATCACAGTGTACGAAGAACTCTGTGGTCATTATTATTGGAAGCGAAATATGCAATCGATTACATCCGGCCCTCCGGCCACGACTAAGTAAATAAAAAGTAGTCTAAATTCTCCAAAACCTGCTGTGTATGGCAATATACGGCAGCAAGTAATATTATGCAGAATTATGATACAGCCTACCTGATAAAATAGCGCTTTATTTCAACAAACTAACACACCTACGCCAACAATAAAATTTTATTACACAAAAAAATTCTACAATAACTTTGACAACATGCCAGAATAATAAGTAGGCAGTTACATAGATTCGTATTTTTTGGTAATAGAAATAGATTAAAATTTATTATTACCGTGAAACTTAAAAATCAAATTGCAAATTCGCTATCACAGATGGCGTTAAATCTTAATATTTTAGAGAAAAAAACACTTTTAGCAAGTAACGCTTTGAGATGATTTGTTGGCGGGTTTCCACCACGCCGTTTCCCGCAGGGGTAGGCAGAGAGGACGGAGCGCCAAACAACTCGATCTTGGCACACACTTCTTGCTTCATTCACATTCATACAACGCCTCATACATTCTTTTCTGTTATTCCGACTTCTGACATGGCCCGACTCAAGTATTTGATTCACTTGATCGTGCCATGTCTTCCTCGGGCGTCCCCGGCTTCTTCTTACATTCTTCTTACACTCCTTCGATCATTCGTTCTACATGCCCGAACCATCTAAGCGTCCCTTTCTTAATCTTATTCATTAATATGAGATGGAATAAATTGTTATCGTAAGTTTAAAGCTCAATTCTTTCAATAAACTTATAAAAAATACGATATTGTATTGTGTTTTTAAGCCTGACCTAAAGTATCATTGGGTGATTGTTCAGTTCAGTCGTGAACTCGCTATTGCCGTGATCGTTGTAACCGAGTACGACTGTAGTATGAATCTTCTTTGAAATACATATATTTTTATAATAAATAAGTATAACTTTATTTAAGCCAGTGTCTTTTAATACGCATGTTTCAGAATTCAATGTACATGGTTTATTCTGATGAGGGGAGCTTTGCAAAAAAAAAACATGTGGATATTTATATATTAAAAAAAATTAATGTTAAACTATTTTTTTATTTTTTTTTATTCTTCAAAAGATATAAAATAACTTGGTGGAGTCATATTTATTAAGTTAATAGCTATTACTTGGTTTAAAACTACTGCATTTAATATGTAAATATTTACATGTTTCTGAAGCAAAGTTCCCCTCACGTGATAAACTATATACCAGTGATTTTAAACGAAGTAATTGTTATTAATTTAAATTTATTCCTATTCGTTATATTAATAATGGCGCCGCAAAATCATTACACGTCTTTCGAAAAAAAAAATTACCTCAATCACTGTGGAAAATCTGCAAAAACCCAGAATAATTAATAAATATCTTTTAAATGTACTGAAGGGAACGAAAATACAAGAACAAACCAAATACATAATATAGGTTATAATGCATGTTGTAAAATCAACTCAAGGACACTATACAATCATACAAGATAAGAATTCGAAGTTTAAACTATATGATAATTAATTATACTTGCATATTGCACTGTTTAGTAGTATAAAGTATTACACGGAATGACAATGTAACAGCAAAAATAGTATAACTTTGATCAGGTAGTATAGATATATTTGAAATAAAATACATTACATACTTTTTTTAATTGTTAAAAAATATATTCATTTTACCTACAGAAAACATATCATTTAAGCGCTTTCCCGTATATATTTTTTTTTGTTTTTTTTTGACTGTCCAACTAGAAAGATTTTCCCGTTTTAGGACAGTTAAAAAAAATCGGAAAAAAACTGCCATCAATTCATGTTTGGTTTTTCCACGTGCAGCTTCCCTAATTATAATATCGTTAATAAAATAAATAAATTAAATACATAATTAAATAAAATGGCAATATGTATTTTACCTGAAGTTTTCCGTACGTAATCCAAATAAAATTCACAACACTATTTCGAACTCAAATCACATCCAAAAAGATCGAACTTGATCGGCATACCACAACACTAACCATTTTAAGATATATTTCTGTTAATTGAAATTACAAAACTTATTTTTTTCAAACATCCAAAACAGTTCTCACAATTACCAGGGGTTGAAAAACAAAATCCCCGAAAGTTTCCACAAAGGTTTTAATATTTACAAGGGATAATCTAATCACATAAAACAACGAAGAGATAAAATCCCCTTGGAAGTTTATCAAACTTTTCAGTCCTTTTATTATTCCACAAACAAGAAAAGTTGGGCTTTTATTTTCGCGACAATTCCGTATAAACGATTAAATGTATTTTACTATATATTTAAGTAGGCACTCTACAAGAAAGAACACTGTTAAATTGTTTTTTGAAAAGACAACATTACAAATATGCGCGGCTGTTTACGCATTCGAAATTTAAAAACACTCGGTAAATTCGTAATATGCACTGAGAGCAACTTCATACACTACATAACGCAACGGCGAACCAAACGCGAATGGCGCGAAGCGGGTACCTACTCTCACTGACTGCTCTGACGTTGGCGCGGAAAACAAACGATAGAGCCGGGGTAGCACGTCAAACTTTGATCTCCACTGATACCAACATTTCGGGAAGACATTTTAAAAAGTTCCTTCTAATGGTATATTAATGGTAAAACTTATGTGAAATAATAAGAATTTTTTTAGGTAAGCATTAATTTTACTATCCGATTGATGAATATCTGTTTAATTTTATTTGCGTAGGGATTGTTGAGGATCGTTCTAAATTGTATCTGGTATTATAAGCCGTATTCCGTATTTCACATTTCACACGACTGTCATCCAAGTACGGTGTAAACCGGCATGGAATCCGGTTCACTCGACTGGTATTTTTTCTCTGCGGTTTCGTTCAAAGCCGACAGCCGACAACCATCGAAATGCAGTCCATCGTCTGGTGCATGGGTGCATTTAATTACGACTGCACTCCGCGCATTCGCTATTGCAATTTATTAAGGTTTTTTGGGCGGAAGCTTATGTAAACAATTACTTTGCGTGTGGCACAGCGGCAATTCGGCACAGTGATAATTGACACATATTTGAAAAGTGATATTTAAAAAGATTGGTTAACTAGGTTAGGTTATTAAGTTAGTAATTTTCGTACTTATAATGACTTTATATTACTTTTCAAAAGTGTGCTGATTTATTAATGTACCGAATTGTCATGTCATCAATATTGCTCACTTTTCAATCATATTTGTCTACAACGCCCCCCTTTTCCTATACACATGAACAATATTTCGTTGCGTACCCCTATAAAACGGAACCCAGCGAAAATTTAAATAATAATATTTTTTATCAAGTCCAAGGACAGACCAATAAATATTGTTGATTTTTATCGTTCGGAATGTCACATTCTAAAGAAAAATTATATTTTTGTTTGTATATTTACGCCCATGGGGATTTTACATTACAGTGGAGTATAATAATATAAACCCTAGCAAGTAGTATTTGTGCAGCGCCCTTGAGGTGATTTCTTACAAAAATGGCGCTATACAAATCATTCAAGTATTATGATTATTATTATTATTATACTATTAACTAACAGTGTGAACATAAGTAAAAATAGAAATTTAAATAACAGTGGAAGAGAGAGAGAAAATACATTTAAAAATGGACGAGATAAGTGATGAAAAAACTAATTAGAAAAAAAAATAGAAATATGTATATTACCCACTTAAAAATAACATTAGTTTGAAAAAAATAATAACATAGGTGATAAGTAAAGGTATATAAAGTAGATGATTGACTGTTGGATTATTACAGTAACAGAAACAAAGAAAATAAAATATTAAAAAGACTTATTTCGAATACCTAACTGAAATTAGTTTTTAGAATAGAAGAAGTGTGTCGTCTTTAGTAGTTGCATGTCGTTACTTAAGTGTAACATAATACATAAGATAATAATAATTATTATTTAGTATTAGTAATTGGTCCAAATAATAGTAGACAGATGTAGGTTTATATACATGCAGCGATTTATATACTAGTACATAGCTATAAGCAAAAGAATTATTTTATTGTTGACAAAGCGAGTTACATACGTAATATATAGATACGAGCAATAATATTATTTTCATATGGGCTTTACTTACGCTGCTCCCATTTGGGGATACGCAGCTAACAAACACATTAACAAACTACAAACCCTGCAAAACAAAGCCATTCGATTAGCATTGAATGCGCCTAATTGGCACTCTACACAATGATACAAACATTCCTCTGATAAAGGATCTTATAGTATCACCTTCTGAAAAGTTTTATGCCGGTCTAGCCGGTCATGAAAACCCATCAATAAACACTGTGTTAATAATAAAGTAAGTATGCCAATTGCCCAAAATCATATTAATTCGCCCAACAAGCACCTTCAACTCTCGATCGCCCCACAAGAGACGATATTGCCCACTTCGGTAATTAAAGAATACAAGGTAGAGCTGTAAGATTCTCGACTCTATGGTCAGACATGAAACGAGCTTAAAATAATGAAAATTAATTAAACAAGTGTTTAGCTTCTTGGCTTCGAATCCAGAGGTCGCTGGTTTGAAATCCGGTGTGAGATAATTAATAAAAATGGGTTAAATTTTTAATTATTAATTATTTTTATTGAGATTTAAGAACCTCATCGTAATATTTAATCATTGAAGAAGATAATATTAACATAACCTAAATGAAAGATGAAACCGGATAAAAGGACAGAAACTAAAAATATTTCAGTCGCATCTGGGACTCGAACCCAGGTCCTCTGCCTATGCGGGGCAACGCTCAACCGACTTAGCTAATGATTAAATATTACGATGGGGTTCTTAAATCTCAATAAAAATAATTAATAATTAAAAATTGAATTCTTTAGGCTTTTACAAAAAGTCAATATATGTCTCATATAAATAAAAAGTCGGATGTAAATCCGAGACACTGTTTAAGTTTGCAATTGAGTTCGGGTAGAACTTTGTAAGCATCATAAAAGTAGCTGCCAATAATATGAGATTAAACAATGGAAGATAATATTCATAAAATCTTGAATTTGAGATATGGTTGAGCGTTGCCCCGGATAGGCAGAGGACCTGGGTTCGAGTCCCAGATGCGACTGAAATATTTTTAGTTTCTGTCCTTTTATCCGGTTTCATCTTTCATTTAGGTTATGTTAATATTATCTTCTTCAATGATTAAATATTACGATGAGGTTCTTAAATCTCAAAAATAAATAATAATTAAAAAATTGAATTATTTAGGCTTTTACAAAAAAGTCAATAGATGTCTCATATAAATAAAAAGTCGGATGTAAATCCGAGACACTGTTTAAGTTTGCAATTGAGTTCGGGTAGAACTTTGTAAGCATCATAAAAATAGCTGCCAATAATATGAGATTAAACAATGGAAGATAATATTCATAAAATCTTGAATTTGAGATATGATATCGATGAAGATGACACAAATTGAACTTGTCTCATTAGCTAAGTCGGTTGAGCGTTGCCCCGGATAGGCAGAGGACCTGGGTTCGAGTCCCAGATGCGACTGAAATATTTTTAGTTTCTGTCCTTTTATCCGGTTTCATCTTTCATTTAGGTTATGTTAATATTATCTTCTTCAATGATTAAAAATGGGTTACTTTTTTCTTTAAAAAAAAAATTAGTTTCTATATAATTTTGACATTTTAAGGTAAGGTATAAACATTAAAAAAAAAAACATATATATTATCGAATTTTTTTCATACTCATTAGGAGATCCTGTGGTGAGGCGAACTAAGTTTTGAATAAAGGGTTTCAGCGACCTTTGTTAATCCCTTAATACAATTATTGATTGAATTACTTTATTTGATATTAAGTGGGAGTTTGTTGCATAATTTTACAGCTAAAAAATCAGAGCTTCTTTGTCCAAAAGTAGTATTGCACTTAGGTATATTTAGCTTGTCTAGTTGCTTTGCTTTGGTATTATGATCATATTCAGAAATAAAATTAATAAAAGTATACTTGCAGTATAAAACCAAACCAAACATAACCCAATACATAAAACACTATGTTTACTTGATAGTCCCTTCTCTGTTTTTCCGTGCAATATACTTTAATATTATCAAACTTAGTCGAAAGTATCTATAATTTACATACATGTTTATGATTTTTTTAAAGGATTTGCCTACTACAAAAAAAAAACAAATTTTATCTCTCTTCAAATTCTATACCTAATTTACATTTATATAGCAAAACTAAAACATAAAACAAAATCAATCAATACACATCAATACTTGTACCACATTTAACACATCCACGTGATCACCTCAGCACATGTTCTTCTAGTGAGGTGGTCACGGCACATATAACATTCCATTCAGATATCACCTCTTCAAACCTACCTAACAATCAACATTATAAAATATTCAATAACAGTATTCTGTATACGAGGGGGGAGTCGCAGCTACCAAACGCGCTACCAAATCAGTCCTCTCCGAGCAACGGTAGAGCTAGCACAGTGATCCTCGCAAAGTGTCGAGTATTCCTGATGAAGGAAGCACCGCTTTCGAAACTTGTTGATATCTGTGTATATTAATAAAGTGGTGAATACAAAGAATTTTTTTAATTAATTTATTAATAATGACGCCACAACGTGAATACCAATCTTTTGAAGAAATTATACAGTAAACTTTGAAAACCGAAAATATATATTTTTTACGATGCGAGGACTTTCGTTTTTCTGTTGTCACGCCCGCGTGTGACAAACGAGTTTGTCGATGTTTTGAAGATGTTTAACGTAGATTCATTCCAAATCTGCTCCATAGTGCGCGTTGGCGTTCTACAGGTAAATTCATTGTGAATTTATTACTTTCATTCTAATGCTGCTCCATAGTGCGCATTGGCGTTCTACGGGCAAGCTCACTGCAAATTTATTACTTTCATTCTAATGCATTTAATGTGGCAACATGGCGTATCTCCAGTACCACTTCCCACAGCTGAAGTAAGATTATTTTCCGGAACAAGAAATGAGATGAAATCCCCGGCAAAGCGGAAGATGTCTTGCTATTTTCTTTTATCCGAAGCGTGAGATCCGAGTGACACAGTTTTGATACAAAACTCGCCCATAATCCATTGTAATTAATTCAATTACAGTGAAAATATTTCATCAACGCGAGTAGAATGCGAAATAATGCTACTGCTAACTTTGGAAACATGGAATGGCTTTCTAGGTAGAGGTACCTGCTAGGAAATAGTGTCTAGCAAAAATTCAATAATATTTTTTAATTAATTAAGAATAAGTTAATAGAAAAATAAAAACATGCGACGAATGTCCAAGAAATATTAGGGAGGTAATGACTTTTACGCTCATTTGTTCATTTGGTCACAACAATTAGCGGAAGTTGATAAAAGGGTTATTTTTAATTAATAAATGCACAGTTCATACCTGAACTTGAAAAACTACGCACAGCCTATCTTTGATCAAAGAGCAATGAGCGCCACTGCTATATAATATTACATAAGAGGTAGAGCCTGTCAACATTATCTAGATATAATTACCTACTGTGGCAACACCAATTTTAGAACAAAAATTATTTTAGTCTAAAATGTGATGTTGTTTGACTTCCAAATCTGACAGGTTGACTTGACAAGAAATTGATTTTCTTAATGTTTTTTTTTTATTTTTTATTTTAATTTTTTAAAATTCCACATATAACGCAGTTTTTTTAATTTTTTTTTATTTAACAAATAATTATTATTAATGGCTTATTTTATATGTACATTTAAAGAAATAAATATAAGAAAAAAACTTTTTCATCCAATCATTAAGTGCTAAAAAATAACATCTCGAAAACTAAATTTCCCCAAAATATAATGTAGAATCATCTCCTCTCAGGAATTACCATCACTTTCTGAACACCGTTTGATATTGATATGAAAAATATTCACTTGAATCATAGTGCTTTTTGATTTTCCTTGGAGTTGCCATTTGAAACCATTTCAATGATGGGTTTTGGAACATTTACAGTGTATAAGATGATCATATTGAGAAGTGCGAAAGTGTTAATAATCAAGTAAAACATATTCACAGGACTCATAGTTTTGGGTTTAGTTATTACTTGGTAGATATGCAAATAATAAAAAGAAATAGAAAAAGAAAAAAAAATCATGTTACAACTTTTCTAATAAGGTATAATGAACATTAAAAAAAAAAAAGTTTTTTTAAAAAAAAGACACATTCCCGGGTGACGGATAACCTGGCAATATTTGAAATTCTTCCAGTACCATCACAGTAAGCGGAGGACTTAGCCAGCCGAGGAATTGAACTGATGACTGAGACGCGATGCGAACTCCGCTACTGACCGGTGATATGGAAACAGAAGAAAATAATGAAGTTACAGTATCTTTAATAAGACTAGTATTTTCCATGATGTATTTTCACATACATATATTTTTATGATGTACGAGTATCTAATGCGGCAATTAACAAAATGTTTTAATTGATGTATGGCAGTGAGGCATGGAATTGGCAGAAGAAGGATGAAAGTACACTGAATGCAGTAGAAATGAGATCTCTGAGACGAATGTGTGGTAAAACCATGTATGATCGTGTGAAAAATATTGAAATTCGTAAAGAATGCAAGGCTGATGTAAGCGTAATGAGTAAGATTAAGAAAGCGACGCTTAGATGGATTGGGCCTGTGGAGCGAATGAACGAAGAAAGGAGTGTAAGAAGAATGTATGACGGAATGTGAATGGAAGAAGAAGCCGGGGACGTCCGAGGAAGACATGGCACGATCAAGTGAATCAAATACTTGAGTTGGGCCATGTCAGAAGTCGGAATAATAGAAGAGAATGTATGAGACGATGTATGAATGTGAATGAAGCAAGAAGTGTATGCCAAGATCGAGTTGTTTGGCGCTCCGTCCTCTTTGCCTACCCCTGCGGAGAAACGGCGTGATGGTTAGTTAGTTTTAATTCCATAAAATATTTACATAATATCGCTGGTTGTGCTTAGTTTGAAGGTCGTTATAGACATGGACTGAAATGCAAAAAAAAAATCTTTTAGAACAATGCATTTCTGAGGTTTCAAATAAGTCTAAACGTTTTTGGACCGTTAATTTCAAGACAAAAGCCAAGAGTTTAACAAAAAAGGGTAGTATGTACTTATTTAAAGACTGTAATTAAATAGCGATTATCTTATCACTTACGTACTTATCATATTATTATGAAAGGTAACTTATAAAGCTGTTTAAAAAGAGTCTTTTGTGTTCCTTTTAGAATTCGAAACAAAATAAAGGCTTTGAAGTTAAGTTATTGCTGGGAAAATACAGATTAGGGGGTAAAAATCTAATTTATTAAAATTTGAAAGGTTATGTGTAAACAAGTTTTGAATTTTAGGAAAATACGTAGTATTTTTAAATACCTGCTTGGCTACAAGCGTATTTTCCGGGAAAACATCTAAGTGGGTACCCTTTTAAATGGTGGCCTTGGTGATTGTAATTTATGGTAATTTTATTTATTCACACACACATTACCTCTGGGTTTTCCTGGTAGCTTATTATTTTTAAATGTCTTTCTACTTCTAGCTACCTGACTTATGTTTTGTTCAGTAGAATATTACGTTTGTTAGCAAATTTTAATGTTTACACTTCGGCATTATGGCTTTTTCGAAACGAACTAACAACAAACGGAATATTGTCAACTTTTATATAGTCATTTTAATAAAATAGAAGGAATCTATAGTTAAACCAGTTTGTTAATGGCTGTGAGTCATCGCTGATATGGACACATGTGCATCATCTGTATTTGTTGCTTTGAGTGGGGTTGAACTATGGAAAAATATTGTTTGTAACAAAACATTTCATTTTTAAGAGTCAAAACGACTTTATTTTAAATGTGGCAACTCACAGAAGTTGATACAAATGATTTACCCACCCTCTTGGGATTCGTTGTGAGGAACCGAAACAATGGATTTGTTAAAACAGGTATTGAACAGGCCTGTAATTAATGAGGAGGTATTCAATTTTTATTATTAATTGTTTTTATTGACATTTAAAAACCTCATTTTAATATTTAATCATTGTAGAAAATAATATTAACATAAACTAAATGAAAGATGAAAATGGAAAAAAAAGACAGAAAATAAAAAGATTTTAGTCGCATCTTTTAATTTCATTTCAGCATTAAATAAAAAATCAGATATTAATCCGAGACACTGTCTAGGTGGCAATTGTGTTCGTTAAGAACTTTGTAATTATTATAAATAATATGGGATTAAAAATGGAAAATAACATTGACAAATATTGAATTTGAGATATGATATCGATGAAGATGACATAAATTGAACTGGTGTCATTAGCTACGTTGGTAAAGCGGTTACCCCGGATAGGCAGAGGTCGTGGGTTTGACTCCCAGATGCGACTGAAATCTTTTTAATTTTCTGTCGTTTTTTTTCCGTTTTCATGTTTAATTTAGGTAATGTTAAGATTATTTTCTACAATGATTAATGAGGAGGTATACGATTGCCGGTATCCATGATCATAATAATTAATAATTAGCTACTGTCGATATCGCCATGTTTGTGGCAGTAGGTAGGAACCTACATACATAATATGTTATTATTAGAGAAATCGGGAAGCGACAAATGCATAGATTAAGACACTACTTAGTAATACCAATGCGTCAATAAATTATTTGTTAATACAAAGCGTATGTGTTATATTCAATTTTAATTATATAATGTTAAACCACAAATATGTGTTTGCTTTCCACGAGCAAAAATAAATACCAATGCTGATTCATTGAAACATTTATTTACATGTTTTGGTTATAAAATTCCTATTTTCCTCAATTATTATTCACATACATAATATATAGATAAACTAAAGGTTTTTTAAAAGATAACAGGATTATAGCACTAGTTCCAACAACCAGGAGTTCAGGGTGGGACGTGGAAGTATGGCATTCCACATTTGAGGAATATTTTGTGAGGCTGAACGATGTGGGCTGTGGAAGGAGATGTTCAAGAGGTTGGAAAGTACCAGGCTATGCAGATTTAGTCACTAAACACTACTAAAACTACGAGTATCTAAGTGAACGGTTTGATTCTGAACGGTGTCCATGAACAGGGCGATTCTGTGAGTATCAAATTAAGGAAAAGTAAAATACACCCATATACATTTTTTTTCAATTTATAACCGAATACCCAAATACTGTATAAATTTTAAATGTTTTTATTTAATTTTTACATAATTATAAGATATGAGAATGGTTAATAAATAGACGTCGGATTATATGGATTTGCATACTTCCATATGCTAATGCATATTTGGAGCTTTTTGGTAGTTAGTGCACATTTGAACCTATTTTGGTCGTTAGTGGACATTTGAACCTATTTTGTTCGTTAGTGCACATTTGAGACTTTTTTGGTCGTTGATTCACATTTTAGCCATGTTTTTCTTCAAAATTTGTGCTTTTCAAATTAGAAATGGTCTATATTATTGGCTTTTCTGAGGAAACGGGTTATTGTTGAGGTACCGGTGTCTTTCCCGTTGGAATTCCGCAATCCCCCACCCCCTGTGAAGTCGAAAAATGTTAAAATAACAG